>CACRXK020010710.1:0-17301 GCA_902702795.2 Paramuricea clavata | reverse complement strand
GCAAATTTCGCAAGGCTATATTATCCGCATTTTACAACATTTCGCAACGAAACTTTGGAATATTACTAATTTTGTGATGCTCTTTCAAGCTGTGATGAAATTTTTGTCTAGATCAAAATTTAGTCTATAATGCAAATGGTCCATTGAAATTGTGTACTGTACAGGGTGAGTAAAAAAAACTGATAACTTTGTTATTCAAATTAGTCGCGAAGGTATCAGGTTTTTTTTTACTCACCCTGTATCATGTACAGTAATGTACGTATTTGTATAGCCCCAGCGAGTTAACGCTCCGTAGAGCGTCTTGTTCAATTTAAAAATATTCTTAATAAAATTATGTTTTTTACCATGACAACTACTTTAAATACTTCATGTTCGGAAAATATAATGGTTTTATCAGTAAATCGAGGGTTTCTGCATGCATGTATTTCTAGTATATTACATTGTATTGTAAACTATGTTCGCCTAATAATCAGAACAAGCTAATCACTTTGTATCAACTAAAATTGGTTTTCTTTTCGATTCAAATTTTTTACCTTTGTCAAATGTTCCTCCTCCAACTCTTCCAAATTCTGAATTTTCTCCCGATGTTTGATGGACTTTCTTAATTCCACCTAGAAGTAAAATAATCTCATAACGTTTCGGATTAACATTAACTTTGATTGACAAGTTTGTGCTCATATATTCCACTGCGTTTTGGACGCGTTGATTGCAAGCATTATTAATTAACCTCCTCTTCAATACTGCTTTTATTTCTGACCAAAAGACGCATTTTAAAACACAACATCTCAATTAGAATAACAAGAATTTAAAATGTAGAAAAAAATTATTGAAAGTTTTGAGGAGTTTTGAATAAATGATCCTCAAAACCTTCAATAAAATAAAGCGACTGCTACGCAAGCTATACCTAAGTATTGAACTCGTAAGTAATACCTTAAGCTTTTGCGTCTGAATGATGCGATAAAATTCACTTGTTGGGAAACAACAAAATATACTAGTTTTTTTCAAAAAGAACTTCATCGTTGAATGTTCATAGAAAATCTTCAGAAAACATTCGGCCACCATATTAAAGCATTTTCTTGCACCTACTTTGACAAACAATTGAAAAGGATAAAGAAATATGCAAGCAGCGAAAAAACCCCAAGAAATTTGCTTCGAAAAAGATAAACACGAAGTCGCAATTCAAACCGGAAGTAAACGCGAGGTGTATGACGTAATTTTCACGTCCTGATTGACGTCGCGTTACCTTTGCTAAAGCTGTCTATTCACAAGTATAAAAAATCATCATGCAGTGCAAATACCGAACATAATTTATCAATATAATATGAAGATTATTGCTTCTTTCACATGCTATATCATACTTTAAATACACTATACAAATTTAATACAATACAAACATATATAGACACAACCTCGTACCCAGGCTCTTTCGACTACTCGCCTCGCTGGAGGAAAGACACTTGTCCAGGCTGGTCAAGTGTCTCCCAGATTTTGGGAGATAACAAAATTTTACGTAAGGGTGGGGGGCGAAGTTTGTTTACCGATCTATAGTAGCAGATATCAATTCGATAAAGTTCAGATAGTCGGGCAGATAGAAGGAAAAAACTTACTATATCGTGGGACAATTCCATTTTGCCTTCATATTGTGCCCTGAAGGCTAGTAAGTACGTTTCTGTATGTTGGCCGCGTCAAAAGTTCTTGAAAATGTGAAATATCAAATACATTTCTAACACAAATGACTTACATCATTTGAAAGCTTGCAAAAAACTACATATAAGACATTTAAACAGTCAACCGTTTTTTTCAAGTTCTTCTTGAGTTATGAGCTGTTGAATGCGTGTTTTCAGACTAGTACCGAAGAATTTTGCGAGATTTTGGCTTATTTTTCACATTTGGAACGGCAATAACTCAAAAACCGCTTGAAAATCCCCACTAACCATTTAAATGTCTTATATGTACTTTTTTGTTAGCTTTCTATTGATGCAAGTCATTTGTATTAGAAATGTATCAGAAATTTCACATTTTTGAACTGTAATAGAGTTTAATACAAAATTCGAAGAAAAACGTGTCGGCAGAAGCCCACAAGAAATTTTAACGCGGCCAACATACAGAAACGTACTTACTAGCCTTCAGGGCACAATATGAAGGCAAAATGGAATTGTCCCACGATATGGTAAGTTTTCCATAATTTTGATCCTCTATCTGCCTGACTTCTTGTGTGCATTTTAACAAACGCATGTAATTTTAACGAATAGCACCAGCTTGTGTTGCAAAATCAATGGGTGAGATGTCCTTGTATATGTATTGTTTGTGGATTGCATTTGCGACGTCGCTACGCAAGATCTACATACTGGAGTATTTCAGTTTCATATTGGGAAAACTGTAAAGAAGTACTAGGAAAGGATTTGTAATATACAGCCAACAGCGAGTCTATTGTAAATTGCCGTAAATTTTAATCATAAGTGGAACGGCTCGATAACACGACACATGCATATAGCAATAACAGTAAGAAAATATATTATATAGTGTGCACATGAGTATCGATAGTATATGTCTATTTCCTCGTGTGTACTTTAATTCTTCATGCACACATGTTTTTAATAGAGAGTCTCAGCCTGGCGTTCATACGTTAAAAGACAAACGGCGGGCAAAGGAATAAATAAGCTATATAAGGCAATAGAGAGTGAATAAACTTGCTGTTTTAAAACTGTATGTATAATGATTCTTTTCATATAAGAAAGAAAATATGAAGCGAAGAAGTATTTTCTGCAAATTTGACTCAGCCGTTTGACTCCTCATAATATTAAAATGTGTTTGTCAGATAAATTCCGTTAATTTAAATTTGACTGCGCGTATTAAGTTACAAACATTAGAAATATATTGGGCCTTACTTGTATACCTTTAGTTATCTGTCGTGACATGCTAAAAGTTTTAAAAGAAATTCTAAAACAGAATACAAAGCTATCACCCAGTTAAAGCAAGAGCACAGTATACAATTTTATGTAAACATTGATCATATTTCACTGGGGAAACAATCGATTGCAAATAAATACGCTCCTATAAATACCCAAAATATAGGATTTATTAGAGAGAATATCGAGCTAAATACTCTGTATATTAATGTACTTATTTATTCTTCATTGAACATGTTCAGTTTAACAAAATTGGAAAATCGACCACACAGTACTTTACGCGGAAAGGAGGGACCGCTCGCAGTATAACTTTACAAGAACAGCGGTTATTTAATAATCGCTCACAAATATCAATTAATATCCAATCATGATTCTGGTTAAACAAATGTTCTGCCGAATACAACACTCAACAGCAATTTCTGAGGATTCTGCCTTTTCTTGTTGATATGTAGAACTAAACCCGAAACTGTGTCGCTGAGCGAGCTTCGAGAAGAACATCTATCGTCTATTTACGTTTTCCCCGAGCCAACGGCGCAAACCGCCGTTCCGGGCGTAAGCCCGGGGCGAGGGTACTAATTCCGCCCGGCTATTTACACCCCATTCTCGTACCCAGAGCCCTTCTTACGCGCGGTCAACGGAGCACGACGAGGGGCTCTGGCCAAATCCATAACCGGATACCATAAAAACATGGTATCCGGTTAAACACTGCGCATGCTCAACGTCAAACGCGGATAAACACTTCGGCTTTCTTGTTTGTTTCGTTTTGAAAGTTTTTCTCCAGGAAAACCCCACAAAAGCGGTAGGTTTCGCTAATTTTATTTATTTAAATCAATTAGTAGGTAAGACGTGATGTTCTCAATGCATGTTGATAAAAATTTAGTATATATTTCCCTCTTAAACGTTGCCAAAGCAGTAATGGCTACGGATACGAAGACGAGAGATTGTCTCACTATTTTATATTCGATTTTAAGTCGCTGTTGTACAGATTTTTAGACTTTTTTTGTGTTTTATTAAAAGTCAACAGTCATACATAAGACATACTATACTGCAAATCATTTGAAAATTGTAAAAAATCGGTTTCTAGGAAGAAAATAGTCATCACAATTAACTTCATATTCTGGCTGGCTTTAATATTTTCTCTTCAGATGGCACTTCAGCATTGAACATGTAACACAGATTTGTTTGATTAACATCACTGATTTGGAAATACGACGAGCATCTCCCATAAATATGCTGACTTTTTGCTACGAGAACATCACGTCTCAATCTATTAATTTCAATCAACTAATTGATCAGTTAAATAAATAAAATTAGCGACATCTACTGCTTTTGTGGGCGATTATCAACAACAATCTTCCTAACTGCTTCGTACTGCTGTTCTTTCAACTTTAATAATGTCTTTTCTCCCAATTTTCAAAGGGAAACCAACGCTTCGTGGAGCGCTTGTGTATTTTTATTCATATTTACTATAATAAACCATATATTTCGTTGTGACCAATCAGAAGCCAGTTTGATATGGATTTGGCCAGAGCCCCTCGTCGTGCTCGGTCGAACGCGCGTAAGAAGGGCTCTGGGTACGAGAATGTTTACACCCGGGAAAACGAAAGCATTAGCGAAGTCTAAAGTTCATCAATGATCGCGGGCGTGGGTCACTGTGCGTTTTGGGTGGGTGGTTATCTCACTGATCTCAAAACATGGCTGTTTGCCAGGAGTGAAGAAGGCAAAAAATATAAAAAATACAAGTAAGAAAGCTTGGAAAATCGTTTCAAATAACAAATTGTAAATTTTTTTTTACAATTATTAAACGTAAACATTTATAAGAATTGATTTAGTATGAGAAATCCTAAAGTACAGGGGAAGTTTGTTTCAATTGTTTATGTATGACTTTGTATTAATATAGACTTTGTTCTTGATGTTCAAGTGTTTCCTATGGCTATGTATTGTTTGCGAAAGTTTCTTAGTTAAATTAACTTTTGTAAAAGTTCATGATAAAAAGGAAAGCAAATTATTTTCATTAGCATCCTGTACGAATTAACTTTATTTCATTTCAAAGTGCGAGTAATAAGTTGAAGCTCGAGTTGAAGAGTATACATATCGGCAAAAAGCAGTTATTTTCAATTCACATTTAAAACATTTTACGTAGAGTTTCGTTTTGAATAAAAACTTCGTTTCATGGTATAGTCCTTTGTGTTGCTTTATTCACACTGACTCCTTGTATTGTTTTGAACTCGAACGCCACATTTGCCTTCCCCACCCCATAAGTGCCAGTTGTTCTCTCCCAAAATGACCAGTCTGAACCAGGGTCTTTCCTCCAGCGAGGCGCGTAGTGGAAAGAGCCTGGGTACGAGGTTGACATAGACAGTGTAATGAATTTATAGCACAAACCTTTTCAAAATTGAAACCTTTACTTTCTTGTGCTCTATAACTTTGCAAAGCCACAACGTTTGCTCCCTAGAAATACACAGAAGGTTTACTATTTAATGTGGAAAGATCTCGTATACAATTCAAATTTGCATAGCATGACCTACTGTTATGGGTGGCTACGCCACTGGGAAAAACATTATTCTGAAACCCGAAATGTCGTTAATGAGACGAGCAGTCAAACAGTGTATTTGTTATTGCTTCATAACAAAAGATCAGGAACAATAGATTGCAGAAAATCGGGAAACCACCTTAGGCAAGTTTTGTTATTCTGCATTCTTTAATAAAGAGGAGATTAAGGTTATTTTCATGCGAGAATTGGATAATTTGAAACCATTTTACTTAAAACTCACCGGCCGTACTCTCTAACTCAATTTTACAAACTAAAATAATATGAAATGACAGTTTTATATGCAGGATTTAGCATCAGTGACAGAGCTATCCCTGGTACCTCAAAAATACATGGGATAATCCCAGTCTTGAAATTATTATTTCTCAGTGTTAATTACGTTTTGAAAAGTCCAAAGCCTACCGCAATCACAACTGCAAGAATAACTGGGCCAACGATAAATTTACTGGAAAATGATGTAGACCTGGTAATGGTGTCTACCTCTACAATTTCGTCCAGGCAAATTTGATCGGGTGAATGAACTCTAAAAGTGTATTTCATGCATGGCAGGTTTAAGTTTTTGAATCGTCACCTTACACTCCGCCGATGACATCCGCCGTTCATCATGATCTGTTTTAGATTGAACTTTATCTTCTTTACCATCCTGTTGGGGCGCTGAATAATCCCAAGTAGGCTCTACAGAATCCCTAGAAACGTCCTGAGATTTAAATTCCCCTTCATAGTAGTACCGTACACACACGCCAGGCTTTTCACTGGAAGAAGAATCTACTTTTAAATACTAAAAACAAAATGAGACTTTGGCCGCGTCAATTGCGAAGATGGTTGGGACTTTGGGAACTACAGCCACACACCAGCTGGTCATATTTTGACATTTTCCATAAAGTTATCGAAATTCGTAACGAAATTCCAAACAAAACAGAATGGCGAAATATAATTCAAAAATACAATTCAAAAATAGAATGACAGGAGTACGATTAATATATCAAACATCTATCTATCAGCCATTCGGTAAGGACAAGTGAGTTTATACGGTTTTCTATTGATAGAATTAATTAATCAATTAACATTAGAATGAATTAATCAATTATAACATTTACCGGGCTTGTTCTTGCCGTGGTCAGATGATTTGGTTCCTGGTTTGAGTGGATAATATCATTGTTTTGTAGGCCTAATATACTAATTTACTTCATGAAAACTTACCTATAGCCCACGCAACTGAGAGGTTCCTCTGTGGCTACAAACTTCACACCTTCATTACGTTGGTTACCATCCTTAGGGATTGTGAAAGTAACATCCAGAGGCGAAGCAGTTTCTTCAAATTTCTGCATTTCACGTTTCTTTAGGAATTCTTGCATATTCGAAAATTGAGCATCTTCATCCGAAGATAGTGTAAAAGCCAAGCATACTAGACGCTTTGTGGCTTGATCACATGGTAGTAAGGAATTTAATTCTTCGCTGCTGACAAACGGGGTGTCCTTGAGCAATTTGAAGACCGCTTGCAGAGGTTTCATTTCCAACTTTTTCTCGTCAAGCCATTCGGAGCATGAAACCGAGGCTTCCTTCAGCCCTTTCAACAAAGCATCGTAATCTTCATTATCCGCTAATATACCTGCAGAAGCCGTGTGCTTCTGCACCATTTCCATGAACAATGTAAGCTGCCTTTTCAAATTCGGGAAATTATCTTCTCTCACGAGGTCTTCACATTCAGTAAGGACAGACTGCAGCTGTTCTATTTCAGTCCTGATCGCGGGCATTTTCATCCTGAAATAAAAATTGTTACTTGGTATAAAATATATGGTCTACGGTTGGTCGTACCTGAAAGAGACAAGGAGAACGCCAGACGATGGGCCTATATGCTCGAAAAGTCGATGTTTTCTTGAAGATAGTTATGACTGAAACGAAGACAAGTTGAATGGTAAATATATACCAGTACACGGCAAACCATTGTCAATCGGTTTAGAACATTCCTTGTTAAAATAAATTAGCAAATACTATAAATGTTTACATTTTCCAAGTGATTTCTCGGTCACTGGGAAAGACTAAACGCATAAACGAGGAATGGACAATTAGAAATAACAATAGTATAGAAAGTCTGGAAAATAAGAACTACATCAATAGCAATAATAACAGTTTCAAACTCGAATTCGGTATCGACCAGTTTAATAATGATGGCTGGATTCATGATACCAACTTTAGGTACTACGAAATTATATAATGATAAGAATATAAGGTCCTTATAGCAGCAACGTTTAACGTTCTGTCGAACAAGTAATTTAAATAAAGCCTTGAATGACAACCTTACCAACATCAATGTAATGAAAAGGCAAAAGATTCTCCAAGAATTGAAAAATGTTCACTTATGTGTAGTGTCAGAAAGCAGTGAGTTCTATATATATCAAGATTTTGTTGGCATCTCACTCGATTGAATAATTATCACTTATTTACTGAGACCGAGGAAAACAGTGTGTTTTGTGTCGGCGGTCGAGGAGCCACAAAACACACTGCTTTCCCGAGATCTCAGTAAATAAGTGTTTTGTTATATAGTATATAAGTGTCAATGTATGAATAATTCACCGGTTATTGGAGTGAACTTAATTTAAAACCAAAACTGGATAAATGGAACGCCGATCCTATATTTTGAAACGTTTAATAAAAAGTTTAGAAAATGAACTTTGGAACTTCATGGTTGGCACGCATGCGTATTGCACCCATTTTATTATTAACCGGTCAATAAATGTTTCATTGTAGACCGGTTGCCTCCTTGACAAAGCACGCAGTGAACATAACGTTTTGTGGGCCGGCACGTGATATGGTTTTGACCAATCGGCAAACAGAAAAATTGAACTTTGACACTAACTATATAACAATACAAGTTGAAGGGTTTTGTAGATGAAAATTATCGAGTGGAATTCTATACACATTTATTAGACCTAACCAGGAACAGCTGTGAAAAATACAACTACAGACCCATTGCACTGACGTCACAAATCCTTAGAGTTTCTTCCAGATGCTCCCTAACAATATCTGTTTGGGTACAACAACCACATATATCGCAAAAATTAACCATTTTAATACAAAATTATTATAAAGTTTTACAAAATTTGCTTTGTTTACAAAAGTTATATTATCCATAGATTGCTAATTTGTCCTCCAGATGCATCGTCACCGGCGCTATGACGTCATGTGTAAGGGGTCTATAGGTCTCTGGCATGAATCGAACCTGCGGCTCTGCGATTCCGGTGCAGCGCTCTTGATATTTACCCATCACGTAACACGGCAGTACCCTAGTATATACAGGGGCCGTGGAACCGGGGTGGGGCATGTGCCCGACCACTTTTTTAAAAGTGAAAAAGTGCCCTTTTTTCTGGGTGTAGTGAACGGTTAATCTTATATTAATCTAAGTTATAATAATAGACGTACCCGTCTTGTTCAATTGTCGAAGGCATATATTCAAATTATACAAAACCCTACCTAAATACACATGTACTAATCATACTATTCGATCATGAATGCAACTATAATATATTCATTTACTACAATCCTCCTTTTTCCAGTTCTTTGAATATTGCTAAACAATTGGTTTTCCTTATTTCTAATTGTTGCGAATTACTTTTAGCTCGAAGTCTGTTGTTTGTCTTCGTTAGCGAATTCACATTTTTTCGCCGTCTCACAAATTCTTGTATAGTATTGAGCCATATTTTCATATGTTTGTTGCGATAGATTTCCAAATTTAAATCTAGCATAGTCCTTATTCTTTCTTGGTATAAAGAAATGATTATCAAGCTTTCGAATTGGCTGAGCATAAGTATCTTCATCTCCATCGGGTGTTTAGTCGAGTGAAGAATCTTCTAAAGGCGGTTTTCCACTAGGGGAAATTTTTCGATCGAATCGAAATTTCCTTTTGTCTTACAAGCTCTCAGATGGAACTAAACACTCACAAATCTCTTGAATTTGAACAATAGGAATTTCGGTTCGATCGAAAAAGTTGGCTTAAGCCTGTTTTATACGTCGATTTTTGGTCGCGTCGAATGCAATTAAGACAATAGATAATGAGATGATAAACCTCATTAAGCTTCATTATCTGTTGTTTGAATTGCATTCGACGCGACCGAAATTCGACGTATAAAACAGGCCTTAGTGGAAAACCGCCATAAGTCTGCAATGCATTGGCCGCCGTAGATAATTAAGCCATCCCTCTTAAAACTTGGGTCTGCTAAACCAAAGAATCGAAATTGCCTCTCGATATCTTTCTTCCACTTCGCCGAACGCACTGCTGTTTCGTTCACGTTGCTCGAAGTTATAAACGGTTTCACATTTAATTGCCGATTCGCAATCACTGTTGTTGTCGTATTACTAATATCGTCAATATCGCTAAAATTTCCCGCTTTCGCTCCTTTAGACATGTTACGAATGTTAATTAAATGTTCAGTTCTTAATCAGTTCATCCTCGTCGCTATCTGTAGTGACCGTTTAATCTTATATTAATCTAAAGCCGGTTTTCCCAAGACATTTTTTAATACCATGGACTGGTGGGGCATTTGCCCCGCTGGGCCCATTCCTCTGCCTCACCACTGAAGAAAAAAAATGGCCTATTGCCCCAAAGCCAGGGCCCTATATCTGTATTGAGTAAATGAGTTTAACATTGAAAAGAAGTTTAAAAAACAAAATTTGTTGGTGATTATACTTAAACTTATGTTGTGTTTGAATGTTTAGCATGCAATTTATTACAAATTTCACCATTAGAACTTTGTTTTGAAAAGCTGAGATTTTTTTAAAATGTGTTCGCAGAATGTAGGAAATGCTATTTCTGAGACCCAAATTTTAAAAATTTCCTGGGGGGCGTCTGCCCCATAACTAACTGGTGCCTGCGGTACTCGCCTCACACTTTCGGCGATTACATACTACCCTCGGGGGAGGGCAAGGAGAAAATGGTCCCTTTGGCAGTTTTGCTCCACCACTGAAGAATCCTTAAAAAATGCACTGGGATTTCCACTTCGCCCGTATCGTAGCGAAACGTACTGGTGAGCATGCGCAGATTGAAAAGAGGTTTATAAATCCACGTACTTCCGGGTGTATTCAACACCGCGGATAAACGTCTGCGCATGCGTCAACAGTACTAAAATCTGTATTGCGAACGTGATGTCAAGTATTCTGAATGTTGTCAAAAACTCAAAATGGAAGTGACTTCGATGTTTTGCCTTTTCTATGAAAATGCAAGCGGAATAATGAAAGTGACAACCTAAAACTAGTCGAAATAATTATAGTTTACATATGCAAGAGGTAGTATTATGCAAGAAAATAAACCAAAGGTGACTGTCGATAAATTTATCCCCGAGCCGACGGGGGTACTAATTCCCCCCGGCTATTTACACCTGGGGGAACGAAAGCATTAGCGAAGTCTAAAGTTCATCAATTATCGCGGGCGTGGGTGACCAACGATCGGTGGTCATCCTCACTGATCTCAAAAATATGGCGGACTGTCATGAATAGCGAACACTGATTGGTCCAATTTAAAGTTTGCATTATAACGACTGCATTACGACAGCGAAATAGCAAACATTTCTTGATTTGATGATTGATCAATTTCTTGCAAATATATTTAATTTTTGCCTGCATTTTTGCAAGATTTTGTAAATTTCAAAAACTTTCTCAGAAAGAAAGGATGAAAGAATCAGCTAAAAGAAAGGAGCCAACATTAACGAAGGCAAATTTGTTTTAAATATTGATTTCATAATGCCTTTAAAACCCGACGGCCTTTGCGTATATGAAACAACTAAACAAGACAGCATATAACTTCAGTGTATCTTTAATATTGATTCCCTTTTTTATTATATTAAATTTTTTAAATAAAAAAGAAAGCAAAGTTAATTTGAAATCATTTTATTGCAAACTCAAAGTTTATCGATAAAACCATTTAATTAAAAGCAGTTTAGTTTTATAAAGACCACTTTATTTTTAAAACGTTTTGCGAAGCGTTTGTAGTTGAATTTTACTTTAAATTGAGGCTTATATTACGTATAATAACGTACCTAACATATATATGTTGGGAAATTGATAACTTTGTAATTAAAAGTGATATTTTTAGGCGATTTTTCATTTGTAAGAATATTCTTAAAAAATTATCGTGTTACCATGACAACTACTTTAGATACTTAAGCTTCTGCTTCATGTTCGGGAAATACAATGATTTTTTCAGCATGGCGAGGGTTTCTGCATGCATGTATTTTCTAGTTATATAAAACTGAACCATAAAAAGATCTTTTTCGTAGGTTCATATGATCCACATTTTTGTCATAACATTTTTTGCGTAGCATGTATAATTTTTGCGCTGACTATATTTAAGGATAATGATTTACGCTACAACTTAATCGTGCGCAAATGCTCAACTATTCTATTGTTTTCTTAACTTTCCTGCTTTAAGTTCGGTATTCGATAATTTTTAAAGAAATGTTCACGCGCCTCGCGGTCTTAAACGGTAATTTTTAATTTAAATTCTGTTTCTTTTTAGATTTTAAATGTTAAAAAACGTTTTATTCGGGGTCGGCTATTTTGCGAGCTGCGAGTTGCGAGTTGCGAGCTGCGAGTTGCGAGTTGCGAGCTGCGAGTTGCGAGTTGCGAGCTGCGAGTTGCGAGTTGCGAGCTGCGAGTTGCGAGTTGCGAGTCGCTAGCCTCGCTTTGAATTAGGCTTTGAAAGTATATTAATATGGACGACATGGAAGGCAAAGTCGAAGGGTTTTTTGTTTCATAAATATAATGACCTTCGAAGTTAAGGTCCCTGTAACTAAGACTTCGACACAAAAGAAAATGCTGCGATACGGACGAGATAAAAATCGGCCTTTACTTGTTTTTTTACTTTGTTAGATCCATCGATACGTATGTTCAAGAATTAAAATAATTATCTTGAAAATAAAAGTGCAAGTTTATATTTGCCGTTTCTGTGTTTAATAAAATCTAGTAGTTATCCAGACCATTTTGTGCTTTCTAATCTTAAAATGGTTATTTAATTTTATTAGTAAGTATGACCAGACACCGACTCAGTTTGTTTATATATACTGAACGCTGGGAACCCTATAAAACTCAAGTCCTTTTCATCGGAAGTACAATTTATTTTATACAATTTATACATAGACATACATAGACATACATATACATACATAAACTTTATCTAAACACGGGAAAAAACCATCAGTATATCAAAACGATTGCTATTTACAAGTTTGTAAGTATAAAAATAAATGCAATGAATGTTTATTTCAAAAGCTGAAAATTGGCGCCAAATTGAGACAAAGCTAAAATCACATCCGCCAGGATGCCACACAGTTTTCAATTTGAATTTTTAGTGTAAACCACAGGTGTAAACACCTGGTTCGGTGCTTCAAAGCTAGGTTAGTGTTAACCCTGGGTTAAAATTAAACCCGATGTTATTAGAAATTAACAATATACTCGTAACTCGCAACT
Source organism: Paramuricea clavata (assembly GCA_902702795.2). NCBI lineage: Eukaryota > Metazoa > Cnidaria > Anthozoa > Malacalcyonacea > Plexauridae > Paramuricea > Paramuricea clavata. The sequence continues at coordinate 4,383 of CACRXK020010710.1, read as the reverse complement.
CGCAACTCGCAACTCGCAGCTCGCAACTCGCAACTCGCAACTCGCAGCTCGCACTATAGATAATCTCGTTTTATTCATGTCTAAACTACCCGTCTATATAATCACTAAATAGCCATGTTTTTGTTTACAATTTGGCATTTAAATTCCTCGCCATCTTTTTTATGCCCACGCATAGCAGACGTTTTTCCGCGGTGTTGGTGTATTCGCGTATCAAAATAAAAAGTTCGTCGCAAGTCAACTTTTTGGCGTACTACTAACCAATCAATATTCACGAAATTTTGACATTTAAAAACGTTTTTGATACGTTTCGGTACGGTACGCTTGAAGTGGAAAACCGGCTTAAGTTATAATAATAGACATACCCGTCTTGTTCAACTGTCGAAGGCATATATATTCAAATTATTTGTAAAATTAATAAATTATGGTCACAAACAAATCACGATGCGGTATTTAGGTCACATGTGCACACTTGTACACCGCATTAAAGACCAGAAAGTCTGTTAGAGAGATGTTTATGAAAGTTAACAATACTAATTGAGAAGCATGGATGTTTCTGACAGTTAACAATACTAATTTAACTTTTAATAGCATGCTAATGAAGCGTGAGATTGTCCCAATGGGCAGAGAATACTGATAAAGTAAACAAATAAATTCATTTTACAAGTACGTTAAAATATTCGCAACTGATCTTTATGGACATTTCAAAAACGCATTAATAATTCAGGAGGAAAACACAAAGAAAAATCATAAGCGTGTCGTGGTTTTATATGTGATAAAAAATCATGTTAATTTACATAAACTTTAGCTTTGATTTTCTCGGTTTAGACAAAGTTTATTTCAAAAATTACTTCGCCAATGAACTCGTATAAGATGAGTCGTTTTTGAAGCCATTTAAAGCACTTGTAGTCGTGTTTTATCACATATAAAACACTCCGCTACCGTCGTGTTTTATATGTGATAAAACACTCATACGCGTGTATTAAATAGTACTTAACAATGGCGAGCGCGCAGTAAATGCCCATAAAGATCAGCTGCTTATATTTTAACTAGTACTTAAAATACTCATTAATAATTCATAATTATTCTTGTGGCAAATCATGTCAGCCATAATATGTCACGTGGAGTGAGTTCATATCTGATAAAAGTTTTATATAAACCTCATCTTCATTATAGTAAATTCTTTACATGATTGTTCATTCTAATTAGTATGATTATATAATTGTTCATCCAAATTAGTATTTTTTTGTAGTCGTATTTTAAGCTATTCAAAACACTCGAACTCGTGTTTTATCATATCTAAAACGCTCGGCTTCGCCTCGCGTTTTAAATATGATAAACCACTTCTTCTCGTATGATAAAACACTTCTTTATTTTAAATACCACTTAAAATATAATTAAAAATCCATAAACCTTGTGGCAAGTCATGTCAGCCATAATATGTCACGTGGAATGACTTTATACCTGATAAACTCATCTTCATTAGTATTCTTTATATAAGTGTTCATCATAATTAGTATTCTTTTGGAGTCGTATTTTAAGCTATTCAAAACACTCGAACTCGCGTTTTATCATATCTAAAACGCCCGGCTGCGTCTCGCGTTTTAAATATGATAAAACACTCCTTCTCCCGTTTTAAATACTACACAAAACTCTTACCTAAATACACATGTACTAATTACAATATTCGATCATGTATGCAAGTATAATAAATTCATTCACTACACTGGGCTATTGAAAGGCCCCATTTAAAGAACGAAAAAAGTATTTCTTGAATGAACGCCCTCTTTTGCTGGTAAGAAAGTGCCCTTTTTGCAGTAGTAAAGACTCTATAAAGGCCATTTCCGAAGTCATATTTTTAAAAAATTTCGTTCGGCTCGTGAACGACATAAAATCGTTTGATTTTGGTCATATACACAAGTGCCCCTTTTGGCCACCCTCCGAGTATATATACATGAACTTCTGGTTAGAGCTCGACAACTGGACTCTGTAGCTCAGTTGGTTAGAGCGCCGTTCCGGGATCGCGGCTAGCCGTTCCTATCTTCTAGAGACCTATAATTGCATTTTTTTGCAGCTCTTCCTGGTTAGGTTTAATAAATGTATATAGAATTTCCACTCATTAATTTCCATCTAAAAACCCTCCAGCTCTATATACATGTATAAAGTACCTGGAGCAAGGACTTCAGTCATTCAGTCCATGAGAAAAGTGAAGTCAAAGGTGGCGGAATTCACGACCAATTTAGCTATGAAAGTCGTAAACAGTTTTAATACCATTTTCCCCAGTTAATTCGAGTTTTTAATTCAAAGTTATCAGTTCACAAAATCAAAGTATTATTCTTTAAATCGATGTCAAAATACGAAATGTTGGTACATTCCTTGAAGACCGCGCAGAGAAAAAACAATAGAAAAGGCTAACAGTAACTGCCGTCCAATAGCTCCATGCATCTTTGGCTTCACTTTTTAAACTTGAGTTCTCACTCCAGATATATACATGCAGCTCCCTGTCATGAACAAAGAGTGTTCTGAATTATAATAAACATAGAAAAAATAAAACTGATTATCTTACTGTCGGTCCCAGCCAGCCATTTCAGAACAAGAATTGAATCACATCCAAGTGAAAGGATCTATATATTTGAGAGAAAATAGGAAAATATAAAAACAGCTGATACCTTAGAAAACATAATCAATCATGATTTCTTCTCTCTGGGCACTATATACCACCGGCCTTGTCGTCAGGCGGTTATGTTGTCCCTCTCAATGACACAAGTAGGTGTGAACCAAGATAACATTATCAGTGGCGGAAATTCACTTTTTCCGGTTGGGGGGGGGGGGTTGGGTTGGGGGCAAAGCCTCCTAAATATCCGACAAAACTTTCAAATTTCCGACAAACCCCCTATTTGCACTCGAAAAGGCCGCTTTTAGCCTTCTTTAGATCAAGAGTTCCGAAAATTCGTAAACTTTCCGTAAAGGTGGCCGGGGGCGGTCGCTCGCCCCCCGCCCCACCGAGATTTTCGCCACTGAACATTATTTACACGTTACTGTACTAAGGCAGAAAAAACCCCAGCATATTCACACCAGAACACCTAAATTGTTGTAACCAGATTATTCACACTAGAACAGCTCGTTACAACCAGAATATTCACATCAGATTTTCATTATTTTGGTAAATATAAATTCTTTTGTCTTAGTTCCTTTATTGTTTAGAAACTGTAGTTTGAATTATTTAATGCATAAATGCATTGATTATACCTTGGACCCGGTCTCTAATTACTAGTAAAGTAACCATTATCTATTATCCAACTAGGGCTTTGGGATATCTCAACCAGAATGCTGCCACATCTCGATCATGCCAATGACGTACTGGCATGGATAACAAATAATTTTTGTGAAGGATTCAGTCCTTGTAATCTGGCAAATGTAATATTCTGCTTGGATTAACAGTTGACAAATCATATGGATATTAAGTGACATTAAGTGATAGAATTTTGTTTCCAAAGCTACAGTAGCTTATTATTTTTAAACTTGTCAAGTATTGTGCGATTAGGTGGCACGTATATTAGTCGTCAGTGCATGAGTGCAATTGACTGTTAATTTACCCATTAAGCTGCAATCTGCCCAAGTACGTGCACCAAGTTTATCAAATGAATTTACTTGGTCTAATGGCAGATTATTTTACTCATCAATGGGAGAGTCTTGCACATATCACTGAATTGACCAATCTCGAAACTTTAGCCTGCAATCCTCTGTGGAGGCTTGCTTAGGCTCTGGGAAACACCGGCGAATTTTGTACGAAAACCAGTACATTTGGATCCAGTACTCTGCTCGACATTTATAAATAGACATTACTGCCGTCAAACATGAATTATACCGTTGTTTAAGCTTGTTACGATTTTAATTCTTAATAGAACACTTGCCATGGTTTTGAATTGTTGTACGATACTGGTAGCGAGTTATTTTAACTTGTTTAATTACGGTAAATCATGGATTGTTGTGTTATTTTAAATATTGCAAGCAATGGCTTATCATGACCTTATATGGTAATGATCGATGCATTGTTGTTATTCTACACATTTTGTTATTGGCATATTAATATCAGAATAGTCTATTGATTTCATATGAGAAGCGAGGGAAGCTTCAGGGCTGCAAATTACTGTCGGACATCGGACAATGTCCGACTAAATTTAGCAAATGTCCGAGCAAAAGTAATTTTGATCGGACATTGGTCCGATCACAAAAAAAAATTGTCACATACATTTTTTTGCTGTCACAAAATCCGATTGCAAATTCACTCAATTTGCATTTTGCAATAATATTTATGAGGCATTCTAGCATTTAACTTAACGTTGCATCGGAATGGCTATACATACTTTTCTCGTGACTTATATA
>CACRXK020010709.1:0-17302 GCA_902702795.2 Paramuricea clavata | reverse complement strand
GCGCCAGCCTTTTAAAAGTGGGGGGGATTTTCGAGCGGTGAAGGCGCGAGACACTTCTAGGGGGGTCCGGGGGCATGCCCCCCCGGAAAATTTTTGAAATCTAGAGTCCCTGAAATGCGATTTCCTGCATTTTCAGGGTGAGATTATTCAGAATTCCGAAAATTATAAAGTAAAAAACACACGATTTTTTCATGACTATACGTATATATAATACCTACAAATGCAGTATTACATCATAGTCAAAAGAATAAGGTTAGGGAACTCGATGCAGACATACAGTAAAAGACCTCATTATCTATGTTTTTGTCTGGTTTATGCAAGGAACGATCGGTTCATCGTCATGTTTAATTACCCGGTCGTAATATTACACAATAGCTAAACAAAAACATAGTAACTATTGGTTACTCTAGCAAAATAAAAATACAATACACACATGACGATGAACCGACCATTTTTTTGCATAAACCAAGACAAAAACATAGATAGCTCTATTATGTCTGCATCGAGTTCCCTAACCTTCTTATTCTATTGACTACGATTACATTGATTGACAGCTGCCTAAAGGAATTGCTACTTCCAGGAAAATTGAAGTCAACATTATTTTATATTTAAATACAAATGGAAATAACTGTTAGGTAGAATAATAATGGCTATATGTTATCGTAGATCTCCTTGCATGACAAGCTTATGAGGTTTTGCAAGCTTAAATATTTCCACTAATTTGCTAAGTTCGATATTGTTGGCTAGATCTCGTTCGTTGCTAATCTGGACAAGGTTCTCGAGTCTATCAGGTGACATAGCAACTCGCAAATTATTGTTTATTATTTTGACCTTGCTGTGTGTGCGTTCACATGATGCCACTGTCACAGGCAAGGTAGCGACCTCAAACAAGTCGGGATGAAGGTGGTGCAGATCATCTTTGCTGAAAACTTCGAGCAAGGAGGGCAAGCAAATCCAAGGTGGAAACTTTCTTTTGGACCCTTTCTCTAGATTCTTTCCTTTCCATCTCTTCGCTGCTATGATGCTCGTATGTAATCTTGCAGTTGTTACATTGAATATTCCAGTCATATATATGTACTCTTCGTACCATTTCTTTTGGAATGTAAACTTTCTCATCGATATTTCCGATGTTGAAAAATCTAAGATAGGTCTAACCGTCAAGATTCGTAAACGAAGGTTCTATTTGCCTCCCTCACACACAATTTCACTTGATGGATCTCTTCCTTTGAACATTTTTCTCTTTCAGTTGTGTAGTGATGCATTCCAAGAAGCTAATGACCATATTTTGCGCGAACAGTGCATTAATTAACATATCTCCCTCACATAGTAGTATAGTAAAAACTTTATTTAACCACGCTTCCCTCATCACCCATGGATGATTTTCATGAGGGGCGTCACACAAATTACATTCTAAAAACTAATATAAATTAAATATGAAATAGAATAACTCAGAATAACAAATACGTAGATGAAAAAGTTAAAAAACCAAGACTCTTCGATGCCTGACTCTGTAGCACACATTATTTTATCAAATTTTTGAAGCTGCTTAAAGATTCTGTTTGCTTTGCCTGCGTAGGTAAACTATTCCATAGAACAGTCCCGCTATATCCAAAACTCTTTTTTAAATATTCAGTACGTGGTTTAGGAACTGAAAGATTTATATCAGCATTTCTGAGATTATAATTAGCACTAAGATTTATGTCCCTTGTTATAAATTTATCCTTTAAGTTCGGAGCTGAGTGGTTGTTTAATATTTTGAGCATCAAGACCGATTTATTCATTTTATGTCTGTCGTGCAGATTTTTCCATGACATAGCATGGAGCAAATCTGTCGACCTGTCATCATAATTGGCACCTGTCATAATTCTTGCCGCCCACATCTCAGCAGCAGGACCAAACTTCTGCATCACACATTACCCATTGCACTTAATTTGGGTAATATGTTAACCCATTATGATGGGTTTCCTTCGGCGGTTGTAATCAGTGCCTGCAATATGCTAATGGTAAATGCCGCATATATGAAATGGTCTTTTGTCAAAAGTAAAGCGAAGATCTTTTAATACCGGTTTTTATTCACACAATAAAGACTGAATTTATTAAGTTATATCTAAATAACTGGACTGATGTCACAAACGTACCCTCCCCCCCCCAAATTTCTCACCGGATTTGGACAAATTAGAAAATCGACCTTGAAGAGAACTGGGGGGGACGTGTCCTCCCCAGTCCTCCCCGTGGCGCCGCCACTGGTAACGATATATTGTTCACCTTCATTCAGAACTCCACATTCAATATTTTTTCATCTGTTTTGTTGATGGTTTGTCTAGTTCGTCAAATCCTTGAAATATCTTCAATTGGACAGTTGGAAGAAACCCACTGGCAGAATAAGGATCAACTGATCGTTGTAGAATTTTATGTTTCAGGGTAAAATATTGTTAGTTGTCCATACATACCACTTTCTATGTTTATTTACATACATGATTACAAGATATCTTTTTAATTCTATTTCTATAGGACACCTGATTGTAACAGTTCAGTCGAAGAATTTGAAGCTTTAAATAGCAAATATGGAATTGAGAAACAGGCTTTGTTTGTTCGAATCAACTTCGAGTTAGAGCCAGTAAGCAAACATTTTACTTCGGTGGCACATACAGTACAGTACAATCGTCATATACAGTAGCAAGCGTCTGTCACTTCTGAGATCGTGGGTTTCCTTCTCTTCTCGTTGCGGACTCCTGACACTTAAGACTATTTTGACTCATGTCTAATCAAGGAGCGCAGCTACGGTGGAAAGTCAATTACTGTAGTAACTATTCTCAACCAACCCTGTCAACATTCCCTGTGGGAGAAACCGCGGAGTACCAGGTGAAAACCCACGACTTTCGATGGACCTTTAACTCCCTCCCGTGACAGCCTTTACTCATGAGAGACCTTAAGATCTAGATCTAATGAAATTAATAATATTTAAGAAAAGAAATGAATAATTAAAATTCCATGGGAGATTTAGACATCGTCCACGGTCTGGTTTACCGGCTGTAAACCAGACCAGTAAACCTTTTACGTCCTGTGTACAACATTTGCATTTTAGTACGTAAGAAGTGGACACTCAGCAAATTGGTTCAGTATTAATGTGGAACTCTACTCAATAAAAAACCTCCGTTTTGAACTCTTCAAGCTGTATTAAATTCATATGCGATTGATAATATACGATAAGATTTCTTTACAATAATTTATTTGGATGCATTTGTTTTGGCCGTCGTCGTCGCTTTGCCGTCCTACATCTTAATGTCCCTAATAGTCAGGCTCAGCTGCGTCCTTCGCAATTCAACTTACAGTAGCTGTCAGCCTCTCAGCTGCGAGTAAGGTTTATTATCACACCACCACCCCACATACATACTGTACGTATTACTGTACGCGACTAAACAATATATGTAATATTCTTGGCGTTTAGGCTTGCAAAGAGATTTACGATGTAGATGTTTTTCCTTCTTACAAGCTGTTCTGGAATAATGAGGTACAGTGAGACTTTCTCTATTTTTAAGCTTCTCGTAAAGCGGTGGAGACTATGGTGCCAGGTTTGAGAGGTAGAACTGCCCCCCCCCCCAAAAAAAAAAAAAAAATTTTAAAAGCCTTTGAATGATATTCATGGCTATATGCATTCATGGACTATATGTATAAAAGCCCGTTAATTAACGCTTGCGATTTTAGGTACGATGTTCTTCTGATTATTATGAACGAGTGGACGAGTTACGAATGTTCAGATAAGGGACATACAGTATACTCAGAACATTCATAACCCATCTACTCGTTCACATGCATCAGAAGACGAAAATCCCACTAGAAATCGCACTAAAAGTGTGAATAGGCCTTAACAAATCTATGACAATACTTTTTTAAAATAGAAAGAAGTATTAATATGCTATGGCATTATTTGAGCAAATTTTCGGACTGGGATTTATTGTCACATAGTCGAGAATATGTTGGCTTTACATGCCTTAAATTTCATATACATAATGACCTTAATTTTCACAGCCCCCCCCCCCATTATTTTTCGAATTACAGTAGTGTCTGCCACTGCCTTCAAACCCCCCTGTAGATAATACTAAACACCTCAAAATGCTTTTTTCGTTCAGACATTATGTGAGATTTCTGGTATGGATAAAGAGAATCTGGAGAAAGCTATCGTTGAAAATCTTCGTGGTCCTGCTGCAGAACGCGTGGCTGATAGAGGCAGTGATGACTACTTCGATCCAAGGTGATCTCTGTTGCGAAGAGGTAACAACGTTGTCGTGCAAAATGTGTAGATCAGTTTAAAATGAAAGTCTTACTTTCATTTGAGCCGTTCACTTGAAGTACAAACGCGGTTAATCAAAGTGATTAGACTTTCAAATGGCGTGAAATCACGCTCAACTTTACTCGCTCGCTAAAAGCTGGGGAAAAGCTTGTGGCAAGTCTGCAAAATAAACAGAAACAAACATAGTATGTGATGATATGAACGATTGGAAGCTGTCTTTTCGCCAAAAACTGTGGCTGTACGCCGTCTACCAGAACCCTCCGCCAAATATTTTTGGCTGAAGGGTGTCGGAATATAATCAGTACCGGAACGAACGAATCTCCGGTATACAAGTCCTGCAGCCCTGTTTCAATACGGAGTGATAGGCGGGTCCATTTATAAACAAACACAATATTTGATAAGTTGTGTGGTGATATGCTTGGTTAGCCACTCCCCATTCAGTAGACGATTCTGGTGATACCTAATGAACGAGGTACTAGTTGCTGGCTTACTAACATCGTTTTCATGTATGATATGACTATATCTTATGAAGTTAATAGGCTTAATCCAACAATGATTGCTAGCACTAATAAAAAGCAGGCACCCACTCACTCACAGATGAATAACGTGATATCTTATTATACAGTACTCCTGCATAATTATAACATTGCTTTTTATGTAAAATTTTCCCTGGCCCCTGTTTAGTTTGCAATCAAAGTTCTCATATTCATGCATTTTAGCTTTTTCAATTATGCAGAATGATAGGCGGGTCCATTTAGAAACACTCACAAATATTGGAAATGGTTAGGAGTTTTATACAGATTTAATATTGTATATATAATGTAGAACTTTTATATTATTTTATAATCATATTTAATCAATAAACACAGAAGATGGAAAAATTTGATTTAATCTAAATCATCTTAGATTAATTAACAAGAATATCTTATAAATTATGTGTGTAAATGGAAATTAATCCTTTTGTTATACAGTCAAGACCCATACAGCATGCTATTTATTATTTTGATGAGGTTGCTATACCCAGAGATGAACCAACTGTCTTGCAATAGCTTGCCACATTTTGCTGTAGTGGTACTGTATATTATTATACTGTCACCTACTACAACATAATGTACACATTAATTTATTTGTACAGTACTGTAATGTACTCTACACTTTGTGTGAAATTATAATGAGCCTATAAAGTCTACCCACGTTGATGAGCCTATAATGTCTACCCAATGTACAATCAACTGTCTTGCAATAGCTTGCCTTGGTAGAAGCCATGATACTGTATGTATGTTTTATATATACCGTAGTTTATACTTTATAGCATAATGTGCACTGTACTGTATTGTGTTATTTATAATCTTGATGAGCCCAAGTCTACCCAATGTTCAATCAACTGCCTTGCAATAGCTTGCCTGGGAGGAAACCACAACGATGGGGGTTTTGAATGATCAACAACTTTAATACAAGCTTGTCTTACAATATCCATACTAAACCATTGTGCATCCTCAAGTTCCTCCTTATCTACAATTACCCTGTCACTTGTGGCATGAGCTAGACAGCCAATCATAAGCTGGGCAGGATATGGCCAGAACTGAGAAGAATGGTACTCTACCAGACCTACATGGATACCACTCTCTTCCAGCACCTCACGTCTGACTGCATCCTCAATTGACTCGCCTGGTTCCATATATCCTGCAAGACATGAATACATCCCTGCAGGGAAGGTAGGTTTACGGCCAAGTAAACATTCCGTGCCATCTTGGGAAATGACTAACATGATCCCCACTGGATCCATACGAGGATAGCTCACATTTAGGATTCCTTGAGAAAAGAATAAAGACATTCTGATCAGTAATTTTAATATAATGGACAAAACAGTCTCTGAGCAAACCTCAAAATTGGAGAAGTACGTATAACAAGAAAACAGAAATTTGAGATTGATCTTTGAGTTTCTTAGAAATTTGTCAGACAATAGATTTTTTATAAGTTCTTTGTATGTTTGCTTGGTGATAAAATATAATAGTTTTGTTTGTGGAAACACCACGTAAATTTATTACTGCAGTAATAAATTTGATGTTGCTTTGACATAATAGTAATAAATGTCCATACTCGTGGGATGGTCAGGGATTTTAAGGCAATTTTTTTTATTTGATTATTTTTTTGGAAGATTATTTTTATTTTTTGAAGAAGTGTAAGAGGACTTTCAGAGTAACACCTCTGTTACACATACTTTTATTTGAAGCACATTCAGTATTTGAACAGCTCTGCTTGTAGCCACCTTCTTCCATGGAAACTTCACTTGCACATCTTGGGCAAAACTTGTTAAACTGATGCCACTCTAATATTGGACGAGCTTGAGCCAAGATTGTTGCATCCTCCATGTGAACTTGTAAAAACCCTGGTCGAGGTGTCAGGTATAGTGTATCTGGGCAAGCTTCTAAAAATTTATTTGAAGCATTGTCGATTTCACCTACATCAACTGCAAACCATGCACAATCATCATTGGTCTGCTTAACTTGTCCATCTGAATCTGGCATCAACAAACTCTCTTCAACACCAAGAAAAACAATGTTTTTAATATGTTCCATTTCTTCTCCAAGTATCTCAGAAATTTTCTCATAATTTATAACTGCCAAACGAAATCTATTTTCACCAGATAATTTTGTTGCTAGTGGTTTCAATTTGCTAAATATAATATATTTTGTTTGGGAATTTTTCATCTGTTCATTCAGCCATGTTTTGTCTTTGCGTTTGTCTGCACGTCGATTCAAAGGTGCATGGCTAAAATAATTCACTGTAGGGTAGTTCACAGACGTTAAAAGTTTTTGGGAGTTTAGTATGTTTACTGTTGCCTTTGATTTGAAGTGTCTTGCTATGTCAACTGCTGTTTGGCCTTGGTGATTCTGAAGAGTTGTGTTTGCTCTATAAAAACAATTGTAGAAAAAAAATTAGCATGAGCTGGCATGACCGGACTATTTCAGAAAAGCTCAGCATAGATCAGCTTTAAAAATACTCGTAGATTTTTTTTTAAATTTACATATAGATTTTTAAAATAAATTTATGGATGACCCTTCCCCTGCTATACCTGGTTACTATGTCAGCATATATGATGTGAAGTAAATGTTGGGTATTTCTCTAAGTTTGTATTACACAAGCACAGATGATGCCAAAAAATTTTCATGCTTTCGTGTAAAACCTCAGGAGCAGGGGTAGAATCACAAGGCAACAAGTGTAGCCAGCCATTTAATCTGAGCCTTGATTTTTGTGGGCATTAATTATTTTGATGTATGGCTATGTACTTGATTACTAAATATTTTAGTGACAACTTAACGCTTGTCTTAGAGGATGCGCAGTGTTTCAATTCTATTTCAGAACCATCCTCAGAGATACGAAAAACTAGTTTCATATTAATCTTACTTGTAGCCAATTTGTCTAATTATATTGGCTACAAGTAAGATTAAATTTCATATTAATCTTACTTGTAGCCAATATAATTAGACAAATTTTGGTATTGATTGGAGCACTTTTATTTGTTGCATGATGCTAAAACAACATGACAGTTTGCAATATTATCTAGGAAGGTGTCTTTCTTTTTCACTTTTGGAAACCTTGGTAATGGTTATTATTAATCAAATTAGAGCTAAATTGCTACTGTACAATGTGTACATTCCTGAAACAAAACCATGACACTTTTCACCACAGTTTTGGCAATATTAAAGAGTTATACTCTGTCTGCTGCCAGATAATTTTACTCATATCAAGGTCAAAATGGTGTATCTGGGTTAATTAATGAGTTTTATACAAGGCAACATTAATAGGCTATAGTGATCTCTACATGTAGGGGGGGGGGGAGTATTTGACTTCTTGCAGTGTATCTCATTAATTATTCTGGTTTCTATAAAGGTCCAAAGTCCAAGTGTGGTCCAAGTGAGTGTTTACATTTTTCACACTTTTGTGATATAGACTACAGTATAATAGTTCTATGCACAACATCAGAATCACATACTAATATAATCAGAATTAAGAACGAATATAAAATGACAAAATAATATGAAGTCAAACCACACTGTTCATAAAATATTCATGTTCTATTCAAAATACTTACAAAATTGAACAAAGCACAAGTTTCATTGTGCTATTAAATTAATATACAATAATTCTATAATATTTCAAGTCACGCGAGCATTATTAATTCATACCTTACGATGTTACTACCAAAGAATCGTTTGTGTGTTGACAATTTATTGCAATAGCGATGAGCCCAAAACACAGACCTTGCAGCACGCATTTTCGATACACAAAACCACAATAATGAAAGCTGTGAATGTGTGATGTCAAATTCCACGTTTACATATTATGTAGCCATGGTGTTCAAAATGAAAAACCGGTTTCGTGACCCGCTCCCCCTCCATATTTATAATTTGCCTCCGTGCTTTTGTTTGTAAGTTGTACGCATGCTCAAATACACAAAATATTGTTAACTTTTTAGGTCTAGTACCTGGTAGTACTAGTAAATTACTTAATTTAACGCCTGTTTATTCGCTGTATTCACAGTATATAATATAATATATGTCCACATCTAACCTGCGTTTAATCAAATTTTGTGCTGTTTCAACATCGTTGTGTTTGGCTGCAAACATTAAAGCGCTCCAGCCGTCAGAATTTTGCTCGTCTATACAGTTCGAAGGTTCGCCATCTTGTATCGCTAAAATCGAGCGGACTTTACTCAAATCATTCTCTTCAATAGCTTTACACAGGTCTTGAGTTGTTATGTTGTTGGTCATTGTTTAAATTTTACCAGAAATTAAAAAGCATAAAGGTTTATGAAACTTGCACAATATTGGTCCAAATATTTTTACTGTACATGCATTTAGTTCGCGCGGTTCTTGGGATTGGGTCGAGATTGGGCGCAACACGTGGTACATGCATCTCCCATTTTATTCCTTCACAGCCCTGTAGGTTTATGAAACTTGCACAATATTGGTCCAAATATTTTTACTGTACATGCATTTAGTTCGCGCGGTTCTTGGGATTGGGTCGAGATTGGGCGCAACACGTGGTACATGCATCTCCCATTTTATTCCTTCACAGCCCTGTGAAATGGGAAGAGATTATTTCGCCGGCCTCAAAGTGACAAAACGTAACAAAGCAACGGTTTTACTAACACCAACCCTACTCCAAACACCAACTCTAACCATAACCCTAACCCTAATCTAACCCTACTCCAAATTTGTTTCTAAACCAATCTTGAAGAAAAAAAGTTTTGACGAAATGTCATTCTGAGGTCAGCGAAATAGTTGATGCCTGTGAAATGATCATCCGAGAACCTCGCAATTTTCCAGGTCAAGCTGAAACATTCTTACATATTTGATCAGCATGCATTGTAGTATGTTTATAGTTTGGATATCTTCCAATAAAATGATTTAATTAAATAACGAGCATTATTAGTCGTATTTAATGACTCTAATGTCTACACTCTAAAAAATTCAAGTGCAAGTTTATTTGTACTTACATAACTATCATTTATAGAACCTTCTCCAAATTTTAGGCTGAATTGGTTCTGATAAAATGCCGGTGTACAAAGGTTCTGCTAGTGCTAGAATCTTATATTGGGGTGCAACTGTTGGGGGGGGGGGGAGTAGGCGTGACACTCCCCCACCCCCCAAAGTTTAAAAATGATATGATACTCGGGCATTTTACCTAGTGTTGGGCTGTATGTCGGGCAAAGCAGTTTAAGTCATCTGAAAAAACATGGAAATGTTCACGAATCTCATGGCAGATTGATTGGTGCCCAGGCGCTTTTCAGACAAGAAGAACTCAGCTCCAAATCCTGGGCAAATATAACCAGATTCCTGGTTACATGGTAACCATGCAGACTATGACAGGAAGTGAGATAAAATAAGCAGGAATATTAAGTAGATACCCGTCTAGGGTTATTTCTAGGTGAACCAGGAAATTTTAACCAGAGTGTTTTTAGAGTGTAATAATAATACCAACCCCTGCTAACTACACGATACACATTACAACAATCAATGCAAAGAAAGTTCCATATAGCGTTCACGTCTTGCTTTGGTGACCTCATAAACTGTTAGCAACCAAAACTATCAATTCCTACTTCACGAAATGAAAACTTTGTTGCCTATCTTCAGCGACTAAGAACTCTTCAATTAAAGTCTAAGTTTAAAAAAGTTAAAATATGTTAACTCTATAATGGATTAGTGCTATTGCCAAAGACGTTCTTGCATTAAGAGTTTACTTAGCAAAACTGCCCAGGAAAAACCAAACGATAAATACCACCAAAATGTGGCTCATGGCAGACAATCGTGATGCCCCACAGCACATTGGTGTTGTACTAATGTCGAGTGTTGTCGTGCTCGTGGCGTTTGGGTTGAGTGTGGTCGTGCTCGTGACTGTTGTCATTTGGTTTTCAATTGTGTGAATTGACAAATTCTTGACCATATCTTCTTCAGGAAGATTACTGCACAGTTGCATTGCACTGTTTGTGAGATTGGTGTTGTTTACTGACTCCACACTGAAAGAAATTGACAAAGCATCTTTGCAAGTAAAAAGTGATACAAGAACGTGTATTTTTCAGGTAGTTGTATCCCTGTCAATCCGAAGCTTTCTAAGGGACCGATCATTATTTATGGCGGAGGGTGGCACCGAAGAGAAAAGAGTTGGGTAAACAAAATTTTGAGTGAGTAAAAGGTTGGGTAAATGAAAAACAAAACAACTCAAGGGATGGATAATAAAAATGTATAGCTATTTCCAAAGCATGACTCACTCAAATATTGAACACTAACAAGCAATGGCAACATGTATATGCCAATACAATATGTAAATCAATTAGAGCCACTATCTTGATCATTTTCCGATTTGCCAGGAGGCAAATGGCCGGTGTCTCCAAAGAAAGTACATGTGCAGACAACACGAAGCTTTAGACTGCAGAAAATTGCCCAAGCAGTTATCAAACTCGTGTCACAGAAGTGGTAAAGGACATGTGTGACAACTGAATAGCATCCTTTTGTAACGTTTTTGGCCAGGGGTGCGTATTTATTTTGAATTGATATTGGAGGTTGGGTAACAAATATTTTTTTAATGATTAGATCAGAAAAATTTTTACCAAGAAAAATATTTCTCTTCGGTGGATATTTATACTAGTGGATAAAATTTCCAATGAAGAAACCTATGAACCTAGAAATAATGCCTTATAGATTCGCTCATTCTCGTCCCCAGAGCCATTTTCACTCGGTCATGCACTCGTTGAAAATTTGGCTCTGGGTTAGACGACTAACGGGAGAGATCTGATTGGCTTCTCAGAGAACTGCTATTTCGCAGAAGTTGGGCAGTTTTCGCTAGGCAAAATTATTCTATCGACATATGTCAACACAAATACTTCGTTTCTTCGTAACTGTTACGGGTGGTAAAGAGTCCCAATTCAAGAGCATGCGCTTTAGAAACTACTGCAAGTTTCCTTGCATTTCCAGTTCCGTGTATCCCAGGGCCTAGGGAGGACGCGAGAGGCCCTGGGGACGAGGATGAGATTCGCTGTAAGTATCTAAATTGATTTGAGTCTCTAAACCAATCTGGGAAATGCTTGCATGAAAGTCTTTAAGATCTTTGAAAAGTCTTTCAATTATGTGAAAACGGGAAGAAAGTCTTTAAGCCTTTAAAAGATCTTTGAATTCTTTAGTGCAGAGTATATTTGATTATACGATCCACTACAGCTAATATATATTGCAGATCTTTTTTGCAGCAAGATTTTCACAAAAATCGAAGAGATTTACAATCGCTGTAATTTTTCTTAGTAAACTTTTAGAAAGTAATCTATTATAGAAAAAGACCTCCGTTTTTAAAAACTGTTATTAATTTATTTGTACGTATATAAAGCTTTGCTTTCAACAGCTATTTACTTTCAATGGTACTTGAAGTCTTTGAAAATAGGCAGAAAAAGACTTTCTTTTATAAAAGTGTAATGTCTCTATTATTGCGGTTTGGCTTTTCTACTTACCATTTCATAATTTCAAGACACTTCTTTTTCCCAATGAGGGACACACTGTACTTTTCATCAGTCGTACAAGCTGGATACCCAATATCGCATATAGTGTTAAGAACGTTATTTGTGCAATTTGTTTCCACATTGTTCTGGGTCAACAAACTTTGTGCTGTTTCCCGAATTGTTGTGACATTTTGAAAATCGACATAGGAAGGGACCTGAATTCACAAAGGAACATGAATAGACAATTCCCATTATAGACAAATTTTAAAACTAGGCAAGGAGATGCAAATAAATCACCACAGCTAGAAAGAGCATACTAAAATTAGTAAATTTGCAAAGTTTGGTTGCGAAATGTTGTAAAATGCGGAAAATATAGCCTTGCCAAGTTCGCAAATTCTGTATACTTTTGTATTGCGTGCGACCATTTTCGGCCTAATTGTGGTAGGAATGTGGTAGGAATTCCGCACGCAATACAAAAGTATACAAAATTTGCGAACTTTGCAAGGCTATATTTTCCGCATTTTACAACATTTCGCAACCAAACTTTGTAATTTTACTAATTTTAGTATGCTCTTTCTAGCTTTGGTGATTTAGTTGAGTCTCCTTGCCTAGTTTTAAAATTAGTCTATAATGGGAATTGTCTATTAATGTCACGTTGCACGCGCTCAAAACTAATGAGTATATGCCACCTTGGCTATAAGCTATAACTGCGTTTCAAAATTTTCAACATTTGATACGTTTCTCAATCGAGAAACAAATTTTAAGGGTACGTTTAGGGCCTATAATCGATAAATAATGCTAAAGAGTGTTTATATAGATGGCATAGAGAAAACGATGTTTGAAGTTCAATAAGTTTTGTGAAATCTATGATATCAATAGACCTTTCCCCTTTTAAGTGAAATTTTGATCTAGGCAAGCCTGGACAAAAATTTCATCACAGCTTCTCAAATTCATTAATAATTCATGATAATTCAGCCAATAATAATCACCTATTTGATCACAAGATGCCATTTGGATAACCCGGTGAAACTTGATGAAAGTCACTAGTGTTTTCATCAAATATCTTAATTACGCATGCAAAATTACTTGAATAGAATTCCCAATTACGTTATGCTTGGTTAAGAATTCTATTCAAATCAGCAAACGAAAACATTCTGTTACGTCTCGATTCATTTGAGAAGCCATATAAACAACTCGAACTCGTGTCTCACCGGGATATCCAAACACTCGAAAACAATGTATGAAAACACTCGCGCTTCGCGCTCGTGTTCTCGTACATTGTTTTCTCGTGTTTGGATATCCTGCTGAAACACTCGCTCTCGTTGTTCATATATTACTTGAAAGAGCATCACAAAATTAGTAATATTCCGAAGTTTCGTTGCGAAATGTTGTAAAGTGCGGACAATATAGCCTTGCGAAGTTTGCCGTTTTTCAGTCATTTTGCATTACAAACGGGAAATTGATAATCAGTTTGATCATCTGATTATCAATTTCCATTTGTAATCAAAATGACTGAAAAACGGCAAACTTCGCAAGGCTATATTATCCGCATTTTACAACATTTCGCAACGAAACTTTGCAATATTACTAATTTTGCGATGCTCTTTCAAGCTGTGATGAAATTTTTGTCCAGACTTGTCTAGATCAAAATCTCACTTAAAAGGGGAAAGGTCTATTTTACAGCACCATATACTCAACTGCGCCAGATGCATTAAGAGCGTAGCTAACTGTGGGAGTAGAACATAAATACGAAACATGCATGGGAAAAATGCCTCTTAAAAAGTGTATGGTACATTTATGATAGAGAGAATTCCATAATCCAATCTCAATAAAGTATAGAAATCATATGCTCAATTTGAGTGGAATGAATGGAATGTTATTCCTGCATGTCATGAGTTGTTATAAAAGCTTTCCAAGTATATTATATATAATTATTTAACTATACAGAGTCTGTAGACGCCAATCTCGGGTAATTACACAATGAAATGCATGCTTTCAAAACTATATGCATGCAATGGACGTTTGCATTATAGACTAAATTTTGATCTAGACAAAAATTTCATCACAGCTTGAAAGAGCATCACAAAATTAGTAATATTCCAAAGTTTCGTTCCGAAATGTTGTAAAATGCGGATAATATGGCCGTGCGAAGTTTGCCGTTTTTCAGTCATTTTAGATTACAAACGGGAAATTGACAGCCCAATCGGGTGTTGGGGCATCAATTTCCCGTTTGTAATCTAAAATGACTGAAAATTGCAAACGTCGCAGGGTATATTATCCGCATTTTACAACATTTCGCAACGAAACTTTGGAATATTACTAATTTTGTGATGCTCTTTCAAGCTGTGATGAAATTTTTGTCTAGATCAAAATTTAGTCTATAATGCAAATGTCTATTCCATACTCCAAAGTATAGAAATCATTATGCTCAATTTGAGTGGAATGAATGGAATGTTATTCCTGCATGTCATGAGTTGTTATAAAACTTTCCAAGTATATTAAATATAATTGTTTAACTATACAGGGTGTCCCAAAAAAGCGAAAACTATTGAAATCACTTATTGTTAAATTTGAATGCCCTACCAAACAGCTGGACGTAATGATGCGTAAAATATTGACAAGGTGCATGTATTAGAATTTAGTTAGGAATATCTCCTGCTAAAGTGCGCGATTTTCTGCTCCTGGGAATTAAAAACAGCTTCTTAAACAGTTTCTATAGACGTCAATCTCGGGTAATTAAACAATGAAATGTATGCTTTCAAAACTATATATGCATGCAATTCCACAGCCTTATACTTGTTATGTCCATCGCTCCTTATAAGCTCAAAATCGCATTTTCTTTCACATATCTCTTCATTTTCTCCTCATTTGTCCTGACAAACATTATATCCGCAAGTATTTTCTGCTTTTAAACCTATACCCTATATAATTATAGACAATGCACCCAAACTAACAAAAAATGTAAATCTAGCATACACACAAACTAACAAAAAATGTAAATCTAGTGATCATATATTGGCTTTGATCCGGCTGGCTAACTTTATTGCATATTGAAATTGTATTGCTATTACCTTATAATTCCGCATTGGACATGTATCATTCTCCAACTTTTGATATTCATTACATGTCACACCCTTGCTGTGCCGCATAGTTGCATTTCTGTATAAGCTACAGTTAAACAGTTGCTCCAGTCCCGTGCAGATATCCCTTGCATCCATACACAATCTATACGCTATTTCCGTATCCCTATAAAAGTATCTTTCGTTGTCATTACATGTGTAGATGCTTAATGAACATAGGAACATTTTGTTTGCTGCAATGCAGCTTTCACTTGCATTTGTGGAACGAAGCGGGACTGATGTTGAATTTAGAAGCTGACTTATGACAGTACGATTAGGGAGAATTTGATCGGGAACCTTGTGATTTACAGGGCATATATCGTTGATTGGGTTGGAGACGCATGTTATGAACTGCAACTTTCCAATGACAAACACCAATTGGCCATGATCACAACAAACCTGGGATGCCATCAGGCAAACAAGTACCAAAGGTGTAGCCCAATACATTTCTTTCTTACCACGTTCCAGCTCAGTTCTGTTCTCAATGAGTGGCTTCGAAACTGCGACAACATTGCGTGATCTGTTACGATTATAAAGAGGTTGCGTGGGAGGAATATGATTATAGCAATTTTACCAAGAACAGGTGACAATAAAGAAGGTCTTGCAGTAGCGTAGCCAGCCTGAAAATTTACTCCTGCTATGTAAATTTCAAAGCATTATTCATTTCTTTAGAAATTCATTGTTTTTACATAAATATTTGCATAGCAGGAGCAAATAGTCAGGCTGGCTACGCCACTGAGGTCTTGTCTTGCTAATAAGGAGAATTAAGCTTTCTTGTGCCAATTTCAGGGGTATATATGCCTCCCCCACTTCTGAAAAACTATAGTTGTGTGTATAATCGTACAATTGAAAAGTCGCTTTTTACATTTTTAGAAGATTGTCTATAGATTCTCTGACATGATGTGTGCTGGCTGTCCACAAATTGTTACAGGGCTCATTTCAAGCTCTAAATTAACAATTTACAGCTTTGATAAGTGTTCCAACTATACGTATTAATTACGTGCGCTGCAATCTAAGGTATTTGAAAGTTCTAAAACCAAGTCTGCAATTAAATCCCTGACGCGCTGAAACAATTAAAGTTTTGATTGATTTTCTTTTGTGCAAATGTTTAGTATTTATAGAACACAAATATGTCTTTCACCAGAGACATATGTATGTATGTATGTATGTACGAAAACAGAAAATGAAAGTAAATTTCTACTTAATACTTCTAAATTTTGTTAGATTGTTCTGTTGCTTCATTTGGCATTCAAGTTTCGAAACACAATGCGAACTAAACAAAATAACTAATTATTACACATTATACGTATACACATTCCGTTTCGCCATTGGCTGCTCGCGCCTACAGATAATAGACGTTCTCAGCTTCCTATACGCAAACAACAGTGCGTCACTGCAACGCAGCGAGGGTACTAATTCCGCACGGCTGTTTATACCCGGAAAAGGGAAATCTGCATGCTAGCGGTTTCAAAAGTGGTGTGGTCATGTCACTGACTGCCAGGAGTGGAATGATCCAAGATTTTGAAAACATGTGGGAAAGTCGTTTCATGTACAATAAGGTGTGTGTACGTAGTAAAATAATGCACAATAAGCTGTGTGTATGTATTAAAAGTTTCCTAAATTTCCCTATTTTATATTTTAAAAAAGCAAAATTATCTCACTAGCATATGTGTTCTACTAAACTAGCATGCATGTGTTCTACTAAACTAGCATGCATGTGTTCATGATATTAACTAATAAACTGTATTCCTGTCCAATTATATTCTGTGGGCACTTTCCAACGGGTTCATAAATTTCGAATTCTATCTTCTCTGCTTCCCGCCGACATTTATTTTTGAAAATGTCGTTAGTGGGGATTTTACACGACCGACAAAATTAGCGATTTCGTAGTCAAATCGACGC
>CACRXK020010708.1:0-17304 GCA_902702795.2 Paramuricea clavata | reverse complement strand
TATATATATATATATATATATATATGTAATATATATATATATATATATGTAATATATATATATATATATATATATATATATATATATATATATATATATATATATATATATATATATATATATATATATATATATATATATATATATATATATAATATAATATATATATATATATATATATATATATATATATATATATATAAAATATATATATATATATATATATATATATATATATATATATATATATAATATATAATATATAATATAATATATATATATATATATATATATATATATATATATATATATATATATATATATATATATATATATATATATATATATACGGTTTAGAAGGGGCCGGGGGTATAGCAGCTAGTAGTTTCTTTTTAACCGAATTGGACATTATAGTTACATCCGTTCATAATTAATTCATCTCTACCACGCAATATACACTATACAAATAGATTGCATGATAGTGTTGGGAAATATAAGAACATCTAACCAAGGTCACGTGCGTGACTGCCACTCCCATCCGCACTCATCTCGTTTGATCCGGGCTTAAAATTTTCGTGGGTGAAGCGGAATTATATTTTTTCCTGAAATATTCAATATCCCTAGCATTAATATTCCTTAAATACTGACTTTCCTTTCTAATAGTATACACGGAAAAGTTACTCAATTCTGATTGGCTAAGAGCAGTACAATTTTTCCGCAGTGCCAAAAAAATTAAGTGCCAAAAAAAGAAATACGTGCCAGGCGCCTAAACAAAATACTACATTACGAATAAACATGCATGCAGTTGAAAACTTCTATATTTTTAAAAGTTTTTAATTGTGTTATTTATGTGAGCGAGAAAATCACTTATTTCATGACATGCGAGTGATGAATTTATTTATGTATATTTTTCATATATTATTAATAAGCAATAGTATGATTTCTCGTGCAATTTGTAAAACATTTTAAAGGTTTGAAATTGCACTCGTGTCCCGGCTTTGGAATCATGGAATTTTGAACGTCTTTGAAAAACTCACTCGTGCCAATGTTTTTTTTCCAAATTGAACTCGAAACCATACTGTTATTATACCCATACAAATATTCATATTCTTATTAGAAATATTCATAATTCGAAATAGTTTAAAACCCGGTATTCAATGTTCGATATTCCGTGTTTGAAGTGTTTGAATGTTTTATTTAACATCAGGCTATAGAATTATAAATGCTTAAATGGGATGGACCGATCAAAACATGTCAACTGCTCTTGTCAAACTAACATGAAAGTTTAAAGTGTTCAATCCACGATTGTTCATTCTAAGATGAAAACGAAACGGAAATTTTGCAATGGACTGCCTTGAATGCCAATGTTATGCTTTTAAAGCCGGTTTTCCACTAGGCGAAAATTTGCGCGCGGAGCGGAATTCTCCTCCTTCATGTCATTTCACGGGTGGAACTAATTAGAAAAGACAAAGAAAAATTCCGCTCCACGCGCAAAATTCCGCCTAATGAAAACCGGCTTTATGCTTATAAAGCAATCTTATGCAATATTATCACGGTACAGATATACTATTATGCTTATGAAGCAAAACAAACAATGCTGATAGTGTTATTGTTTGTGCTCCGTCTTAACCTGCGATTTTCTCCTTTTGGAGGATGTGAAGGAGTGGGTGAGTTATAAATGTTTCAAGGTTATGAAATCTCATAACAACATTATTAAGTAATCTACTCCTTCGCATCCTCCAAAGGAGAAAATCGCAGCGACGAGAGACAATCAAGATCAACTCGCGCGTTTGAGGGAACGTGAGCCTACATGCATTGTCTATATTGTGTTCCCATCCCCTTACGGCTAAAGTAAAAAAGAAAACAGAAGCGAATTAATTTTTACAAAGACTGAAACGGATATATGTTGATATTGGGTCATCCCATAATCTTCCGGGTATACATATATATATATATATATTATATTTTCTAAAGCAAACATTATTACCCCTTTGTGAAAGTCAAACAACAGTCACCTTGCCTAATAGTCTCTTTATTTGGTTGGTTAAAACTGCCGCCGGATATCAGCCAGTCGCAGAAACAGGAAAAAGGTAGAACGCTGTTATACCCATGTAAGTCATATTTATATTCTTTTAATTACTTAATTTTAAAGCTCGTAGTTTTTTTACATGGGAAAACTATATCACTTTATTATAAAGCTGTATATTTTAAAGTCCGTCCCAGATTAAACACTAATAATGAAAATATATCAGTATCTAATATATCTTAAATTATATCGGTACTGTGCCTGTCGAGACTCATTAAATTGTAGCTACTGTGCCTGTCGAAATCACTTCCTTGATATTGGGGGCAGCGTTATATAGCGTTAGGTTTTTAAGTCAATCTCTTCTTAGGTATACGTTAACATATTTTGGTATTACTATACAATAATCATGGCAAAAATTTCGTGGACACTTAGCTGCGGGCGAGCTGAAGTATTACTAATCATATTACACAAATATATATATATTAGCCCCCATTGTATCTACCGCTTCTCCGTCCAATACTGGTTGTTACTTTGTATTTCACAAAGCTTTCACCTGGTCAATTTACAAGCTTTCAACATTGAACTCGGGGGAGGAGGCACTTGAAAATTGCTGTTTTGTATAGGTATAATTTGGCCAGATATACAGGTAGTTCTATTTACACACGCGCTGCATGTCCACAATAATTTTTGCCAGGATTGTAGGTGTGGATTTAAGCAATTTCGTTTACGTCTACCCTTTACTTTAGTCTAGCCTATACAACTATACCTAATCCTGTAAAAGGGCCGGCTCTTCGGTGCGAGCTAGATTGAGACTTTACTCAATTCTCCCACACCCGGAAGTTACATCTTCATGCATGTGGGTATACATGTGTTACTCGGCCATGTCAAACCATGGTACGATCGAGGATGACCATGCATGGGCCACCTATTCGTTGAAAATGTTTTCACTTTCTGCAGTGATTACATGTAGACTCCGCCTCTCTTTATACCTGCATATTTGCCATACATTATGGAGGCCGGGATCGACTCTGGATCAGGGGGTTTTCTTAACTCGGGATCAGAATTGACAAATTCAACATGCTGTTGCATCAAATATAATTCCAGAGAACGTGGAGGGAAAGGTAGCTAAGTGTGCCAAATCCCATGCAACTGTCACATAATAAGTTACATAATACTTTCATTACGACGGATGTGTCAATATTGGGCCATCAAAAAGCATGTGACACCTTTGCCGGCATTTATATATATTAAATGAGATATTACCGGAGGCTTTAAATCTTCTCTATTTTGAAACGAGTTTATTAATCTGAGTACTGAAATTATCAGTATGATTGATGTTGTACGAGCGTATGCCGTCAAAGTTGGCCAGTTGTGTTGCTTTTTTATACAAAATGAAATATCTCAACAAAGAAACAAACATCTATAAAAGAAGTTACTAAACAATCGTATTTCGTTTAAGACAATATAGTTTCGTGTCATATCAGTGTTCTTGAATTGATTAACCCTTTCCATGAAACTCACTCGTTAACACCTCATGCAGTATTTGGCACCTAGGGTACGTGTATAATGATCATTGTTTTGATGATTATGAATTATGCATCCAAAGAACGGATGCGGAAAATAAAGAAACGATTTCAATTGTGACTGGTTAGCACAGTCATAATGAACGAAAACAACCACACACTACCAGACTAGTTGAGCTGTCAGAAATGTAGCAACTTGAACAACTTATATGGAAAGTCCAATGCGGATAACCAGCTTACCAGCATGCAACACTTAATTGATTTAGTATTTACCAAGGAAACCTAACTTGATTGTAAAATCTGGGGTAGAACATGTTGGAATTAGCGATCACAGTTTGATTTATGTGTATCAGAAAATTTCTATACTACGTAAAGCACCCAAAATGATTAATACTAGACAATATAGGTACTATAACATTCCATTTTTTAAGTCTGATTCAAAAGAGATATTTTCAACCATGGTTTTTAAGAGTACGTGAAAATCCAAATGATTTATGGCATGATTGGAAAACCAAATTTTTAATGTTGGCAGATACAATACAATAATTTATTGAACTTTCCCCAACGGGGCTTTTCGGAGCCAATTAACATTTACAAAAAATTATAAGATATACTAACATGAAATTCTAACTAATTAATTACTGGTATGGATGTAAAAATTGTTAAAGGCCAAATGCTACTATGAATGATATCCTAAAAGATATTTACGTAATTTATGTTTAAAAATGTTAATTGATGAACTACATTTAATGTTCTCTGGAAGTTCGTTCCATAAGGAGACAGCACGGTAATAGAATGTCCGTTGGCCAGTTGCGCTCCTGAAAAGGGGATGTTTAAAGAACGTGAGTTCCTCGTGCAGCGTCCACTGATGTCGACTCTCCTCACAAATTGTTGAGACAAAGATTCCGGTGTTATTCCGTTTAGACATTTGAATGTCAAAACAGCGTCACGGTAGAGTAAGTACAGTTTAACGGAAATCCAGTGCAGTTCAGTCAACAAGGGTGTTATGTGGTCAAATTTTCTTGATTTAGTGATAATTCGGGCGGCAAAGTTCTGTACTGCTTGAAGTCTGCGGATGTTATTTGCAGTGGTGTTAGCCCATACCGACGAGCAATAATACATTTTACTGAAAACTAAACTTCGAATTACCAAGATAAGCAAACTTTTATCTAAAACATGTTTTACACGGTTAATCTGCGCCAAGCTGGGCATGCAAGAAGAGACAGTCTTAACGACATGACAGTCGAAGGAAAGGCTTGAATCAAATGTAACTCCGAGATCTTTCGCTGTTTGGACTGGAATAAGTTCTTTACCCAGTAATGACAGACGGAAGTCAGGGACTTTCGAGATCATTTGGCGACTACCAAAAACCATAAGCTTTGTCTTGGATGCGTTGAGAAGAAGGTGGTTGTCAAAACACCAGTCACGAATCCTGCACAGATCTTTATTCATCTCTGTCAGTATTGCTGAGGCACATTGTTGGATAGGGAAAGTAAGTGATTGTTCATTATCATCAACGTACATCTTGGATAAACTGCTCTGAGGAATTGTTTGTAGTTCGTTAACATAGATATTAAAGAGGATCGGTCCAAGAATGCTGCCTTATGGGACACCACTGTTCACAGGTAGTTTGTCGGATAGGACGTTATTGATACGCACGACCTGGAATCTTTCCGATAAATAGCTCGAGAACCAGTTTAGGGCAGCAGGTGATACGCCGACATCTTGTAATTTCAACAGGAGAATGTTATGATCTATACTGTCGAAAGCTTTACTCATATCTAGCATGACAACGGCCGTTAACTCTTTTCCATCGATAGCGTTCAAGATTGAATCCGTAGTCTCGATCAAGGATGTTTCTGTCGAGTGAAATCTCCTATTGCCACTCTGTTGGGTAGATATGCGTTGTTTTGTATCTAAATAAGGAATCATTTGGTTATGCACCGTCCTCTCGCATACCTTAGATAAAATTGGCAAAAGCGAGATGGGTCTGTTGTTGTTTGCTTGCTCGTGGTTGCCATCTTTTGAAATGGGTGTGATAACAGCCATTTTCCAATCACGGGGAAAAATTCCGGAAACAAGTGAGGTGTTAATAATGGAAGTGATTGTTGGTAAGATTGCGGGAAGACTATCTTTAATGACTCGCATCGAGATCTGATCTATTCCAGGGGACTTGTTAGTTGGCATGGACGAAACAATTTCTCTGATCTCCTCACAATCCACGGTTTCAAACATAAATTGTTCTGATTCAGGGTGATAAGTTGGTTTAAACTCTGACTGTGAGAGGTCGTAATTACATTTTTCTGCAAGTGACTTGATATTAGTAATTGCAGTTTGGCCAACTGAAGAGAAAAAGCTGTTAAATTCATTTGCTACGACAATGTCATCTTTCGCGAAAGTTCTTTGATTCGCAGGTTTCTTTGGAATGCATGATCTTATCGTTTTCCAAAGGCAACGTGTGTTGTTTGGATTTGTTCTAAATTGTTCTGCGATGTATTCACGTTCTGCTACTCGTAGATCTCTTTTCACCTCCCCTCTTAAACTTCTATAACTAGCCCAGGCTAGGAGATCGTTTGTCTTCCTTGCTTCTTTACGCCAATGATTGCGCGTTTTCATAAGTTCTCTTATATCATCTGTAACGAATGGATTGGGACGATTCCGAATTTTGATCTTCTTCACAGGAGCACGACAATCCAGGATTTCGTTGAACAGCAAGTTGAAAGCATTGAGACTGTCCTCTACATCATCAAAGCAGTCAACGACAGACCACGGGGCAGCAGACATGTCTTTAAGAAAAGCTTCACGGTTGTAATGTTTGTAACTTCTCGCGTAAATATAAACAGGTTTAGTACGTTCTTTTTTCAGGTTCAGTGAGGCGAATACTAAATCATGATCGCTTATGGATATAGGGACAACCTTCGTTTCTGCTACAAGATTCGGAGTGGAAGTGAGGAATACATCAATTAAGGTTTTTGAGTTCTCAGTGACACGTGTGGGCTGATTGATTAACTGGGAAAGGTTGAAAGATGAGCAAAACACGCCGGTTCATTTACATTCAACATATTACAGTTAAGATCACCCAAGATGTAAACTGGTTTATTGAGAGAAAGTGCTTCAATAAGAGTGTCACTGAAATCCATGTCAAAACAGTTGGGGCTGACATTCGGCGGCTTGTAGGTTGTACAGATCAAGAAAGATTTCCAATTTCTAACTTGGATTTTCAACCATAGCATATGTAATCCAGTTTCCGTAATATATGATAGGTTCGATAGACGCTCAACTAATATAGTCATGCTCTTCCAATAGATAGTCATGCTCTTCCAATAAACAGGAGGGTAAGAAGTGAATACACGATCTGGCTTTACCAATGATATAATGAAGCAAATGCGGCATAGAGACTATCTTAAAAAGAAAGCTGTTCAGACAGGCTC
Source organism: Paramuricea clavata (assembly GCA_902702795.2). NCBI lineage: Eukaryota > Metazoa > Cnidaria > Anthozoa > Malacalcyonacea > Plexauridae > Paramuricea > Paramuricea clavata. Next base: position 10,324 of record CACRXK020010708.1, on the reverse strand, counting down.
TTCCAGCATCCACCACGCATATATAAACAGGCAAGAAATGCTCTTACTAAAAAATCAAATCAATTAAAACGAGATATTATTTCAAATCTTTCAAAGACACTTCCAAAAATCGGAAAGAAATGTGGAAAACGATTAACAAAGTACTTAATAAAAAATCCAAGACAACAGATATCAAAGAACTGATTATGAATGATACACAACTATTACCAATGTAGCAAACACCTTTAATGACCATTTTTCGAAAATTGGTCCTAACTTAGCTAAAAATATCCCAAACTCATCAACACCGGCCAATAGATATATATATATATATATATATATCTGCACAAAGCATTGAATTTAAATTAGAGACTGTAAACGAGCATAATAGGATAAAAATAGTCAAGAGTATAAAATGGTATATACTTCGTGTGATCCTTACAATAGCGTATCGGACTGATCCCTAATGCCCACCCAAACTCCACCCCTAACCTCTAACCCCGGGTAATGGGCTATGTCAAGACGTCGCCACCTCCCCTTCACCGCCTGATATGGACATTACTTATATAGAGCAAACTAAACTCTGATTATTACGGTTCAAAAACTGATAAGGGTCAAATGAAGTATCTACCTATAAAATCAGGGAAATCCGCTGGGCATGACAGAATTCCTCCGAAATTAATAAAAGATGCCTCTGATGAAATCGTTACTTCTCTCGTAACTTCGTATTTTTCCAGACGATATGAAAATGCAATAGTCTCGCCAATTTACAAAGCAGGAAATAGAAATGACTGTAATAATTATCGGCCAATATCTGTCTTATCAGTAATTGCGAAAGTTTTCGAAAAATTGATATTTCAGCAATTTTCGGCATATATTTAGAAAAGAACAACCTCATTACAAAATAACAAGCAGGGTTCAGGAAAAAACAGTCAACACAAACATCCTTATTAGGGGTTACAAACAATTGGTATATTAATATGGACAAAGGGCTGGTGTTATATTTTTGAATTTGAAGAAAGCATTTGACTGTGTGGATCATGATATTTGATTAAAAAACTATCAATTTATGGAGTTATTATGGAGTTAACGGGTTAGCATTGAATTTGTATAAATCGTATATTTGAGGAACAGAAAGCAAATGTGCAAAAGCAACCAGGCATTATCGAACATGAGGAGTACCACAGGACTCAAATCTGGCCCTCTGCTATTTCTAATCTATATTAACAATTTACCAAATAGTCCAGTCAAATCAGTATAAGTATAAGTATAAGTATAAGTATAAGTATAAGTATAATGGTCCTGGTCAAAATAATCGCAATAGATCTTTTTCAGTGATAAAGTGTGTGAAAAGTTGTTCTGATTAACATATTAAAAATCCCAAAAAATCCCTTCGGTGGAACATGGTGAAAATCAAGTTTTTTCTTACTTCTACCCATAGAAAACCATTGCCGCAAAATGTTGAAATTATTTTTTTGCAAATATAACATGCATCAATGGAAAGCTTAGAAAAAACTAAAATATAGATCATTAAGCGGTTACCTTGCTTTTGCCTATCCGAAGTTATACAAGATTCAAAATGCCATAAATTTGTATTTTGTGCAAATTTTGCGCTATTTTTCCAACTTTGAGCTAGAATAACGACAAACTGACCAGTAAATTAAATATAACGGTTTAATTGACCTTTATATATAGTTCTGTTTAAGCTTTCAAATAATGTAGGTTACATTTGCCTAAAAATGATTTCAAAATTTGAACATTCTGTCCTTAATGGTTTTCTACAGGTAGAAGTAAGAAAAACTTGATTTTCACCATGTTCCACCGACGGGATTTTTTTGGACTTTTAGTATGTTAATCGGGACACCTTCCCTCACATTTTACCACTGAGAAAAATTCTTTTGCAATTTCTTTGACCTCTGGTCACAGAAAATGTGCCTAAAAATGATTTCAAAATTTCAACATTCTGTCTACAATGGTTTTCTATAGGTAGAAGTAAGAAAAACTTGATTTTCACCATGTTCCACCGAAGGGATTTTTTGGGATTTCCCCGAGCCGAAGGCGCGAAGCGCCGTGCGAGGGTACTAATTTCCCCAGGCTATTTACAACCGGGGAAACGAAAGCATTAGCCAAGTCTAAAGTTCATCAATGAGCGCGGGCGTCGGTCACCAACGATGTTGAGTGGGTGGTCATCCTCACTGATCTCAAAAATATGACCGATTGCGTGTAGGAGTGGGATAAGCAAGATTTCAGTTTTAAAAAACATATATTTGGAAAATCGTTTCATACACAACAAGTTTGAAGCAATTTTGTTTAAAGAAATGAGAATAATTGATTTACTATGGGAAATTGTGAAATATACGGCAAGTTTTCTTTGAATATTTAATGTTTACGAATTTTGTTGCTTTAAATTTTTGCCTAAAAACATGAACTGTTTTCCTTTCAATTAACGAAGCTCTAAGTTTCATAAATTACCGTTTAATTTGAGAACAATCTTAAAATGTAAAGGAGAACAAATTGATTTGAAGACTGAACTGAAATTACCTAACCGTTTGTTTTATTTGCATTAAACTTATTATGTTTTATTATAATGTAAAAGTTTATTGGCAAATGTAGTTTACTTGAATGAACATTTCAAAACATTTTACGAAGCGTTTCAAGTTAAATTTTACATTAAATCAAAGCTCACAAAATGCAAAATAATATACCTACAGTATATATTTCGGAAATTTATTGTTGTATAGTTAAAAGTATGAATCTTTCAACTATTTTGCAGTTTTGTACAAAAAATATGAAGATTAAAAATTTAAGAATATCGTGTTGTCATGGCAACATTTGAGCGCGAACCTGCGTTCAGTGTTGGCCATTTCTGAATACTTCATGTTAATTTAATGTTTGGAAAATATTGGCGAGGGGTTACTCCATGCATGCATTTTTAGTTAGTATGTTAATTAGAACAACTTTTCTCACACTTTACCACTGAAAACAAATCTATTGCAATTACTTTGATCAGGACCATGTACTTAATATAGTGATTTGACTGGACTATTAATACCTTTTTGTTTTACAGTTGACAGCACCAATTCATTAAACCCCAGCTTAGACAAAATCGAAAAAATCGTTTTGTGCTTATTTACGCTCGTTTTGTGCTTATTTACGCATTACCTTAATATGCGCATGCATGCATGCATTCATTCATTCACTCATTCATTTTATTACAATTTAATAGGGATACGTTCACAACGGCAGTCAGTTTCAGCAACAAAATAGAAAAGTCGAGTGAACCATCAGAGATTGCAAATGCATTTTTTGTGTTTGCCTTGTTTGTGGTACTCATTGGAAACCTGATAGGGAACTCCATGGTATTATATGTTGTGCATCACCAATGGAAGAACGTAAAACAGCGTGTAACCAACTCATTAATAGCTAATCTGGCTTGTGTCGACCTTTCAGTTGCCATTCTCATCCTTTTGGCGATAATTAAATCAATCGCGTTCAGAAATGCAGACATCCCATATGCAAAATGTCAACTCAGTGGATTTCTGGGTGCTGCTACAGGCTCTGCGTCACTTCTTACTTTGGCTGTAATTGCAATCGACAGGTGAGACTAATTATTTCATTTTCAGCGTACACACATTAATTGTATTGTATCGCGGTTGTAGTAAATTTAGATAGCTATAGGATATAGATTCATGTCTTGCTGTTTACGGGTCAGAGTAAGAGTTAGGGTCAGCATTTATAAACAGCGTTTATAAACAGCGCATAAATCTAAGGGACTAAAGTAAGCAGGGCCTTTTTTAAGGATTTTCCCGTGGGGGGGGGGGCATTTTTTGAAAAGGGACCTTTGTGTGAGATAATATATTAGAGGGGGATAGCAATGGCTGAAGGCCATGTGTGTGGCCAACATACCACACATGGGGGGGGGGGTCTGGGGGAGTACTCCCCCAGAACATTTTTGAAATTTGAAGCACGGAAATGCCATTTCCTGCATTCTGAGCATCCAAATTTGCTCCAAAATGTATGCTAACTATACTTGTATTTGAAATAAAAGAAGGAAAAAACACACAAAATGTAAAAAAAATATTAACCATAATTTATCATTACTTATTAGAGGAGGATAGCAATGGTCAGGTGTGTGGGGGTCTACTCCTCCAGAAAATTTTTGAAATTTGAAGCACGGAAATGCCATTTCCTGCATTCTGAGCATCCAAATTTGCTCTAAAATTTATGCTAACTACACTTGTATTTGAAATAAAAGAAGGAAGAAACGCACAATAAGTAAAAAAGAATATTAACCGTAATTTATCATTGATTATTAGAGGGGAATACCAATGGCCGAAGGCCACGACATGTGTGGGGGCATAATCCCCAGAAAATTTTTGAAATTTGAAACCCGGAAATGCTATTTCCTGCATTCTGAGCATCCAAAAAATAAAAAAATTATTAACAATAATTCATTATTACTTAGTGGTAGAAAAACGTAACAATTTAAATCGATTTTGTTAAACAAGTACAAAGGATAAAGCCTAAAACTTACTTTCCGTTTATCTATTTGTTATTCTTCGCTGGTTTGTTTGTATAATTTTAGGAAAAAGGGACTTTTCCTGGGGGGGGGGGCAAAATGTGATTTTGTGGGGGGCACAAGGGGGGACTGGGGGCATCCCCCCCCCAGCTTGTATGTTAAAAAGGCCCTAAAAGCAAGGACCGGTCATAAATTAGATGCTAAAATTTTGCTGCCCCCTTGAGGACAACACAATTATACTTGACCCCCCCCATCCTATTCGTAATTTAAAGTTCTTATAAAGTGAAGCCACATTTAATCATACTACCCTATCATAGTTGCCAACTTTGGAGAAAAAAACATCTGTGAGATTTTGCTTTGGGGGACCCACGAGACGCCATCATAGTTGGCGCTGAGCTAAAAAAAAAAATGAAAATATGGAGTCTCTAGATCATTGGAAATGGCATTTTCAGAGTCTTCTAACCTTATACACACAACTTTTGGTACCTTTTATTTAGATATACAAAACCATATTGTTGAATACCCACGAGTACGAGGTTGCATGAAGTGATGTTTTGATTTTTGTCTTAAAGTTTTATGTAATTTGACGCAAAGGAAGTCACTCTTGATAGTTAATTTAAAATGTGCAACAAAGCCAACAATTTAAGAACCAGTTGGGTTATTTTCGAAATTTGTGAGAAATTACCAAGCTGTGAGCTCACCGCGAGGTTTTAGTAAAATATGTGATGCTGATGGTGGATCCGTGAGAGTTGGCAACTTTGCCCTGTATACATGTGCCTTAATTTATATATTCTTTACCATTTATTGAGTCAACGGCTGTTCAAATGTACATGTTTATGTTGAAATCAGTTTAGTAAATGGTGTTGTGTTGGAGTTTGCTACAGTTCTACTGCTCTCTATTTTTTATCTGTAGGTTTTATGGTAGGGCGTGGTCATGTGGGGCAGGTATTCATATTGCACAAAAATTTTTGGCCCCCCTTTTTTCATGCACAAAAATATCTGAACACCCCCATCATTTTCCACCAGCCCCCCTCCCCTGTAATTAATGACCGGTCCCTAATTGGAATCTAAGGGCCTACACTAATGAATTACAGTAATGTATATTTGAATCAGAGGCCCTATATAGTAATGGCCTACAGTAATTGGTGTTAAACTGTTGTGCTGTCCCTGTCTTTCGTTGTATTATTTTTATATGTGCATGTATTTTATAAGTTAAAATTGTTTGTATTATTGACGAAGCTAAATAAATAAATAATTAAATCTATAACCAGCAGATACTCACAGAAACCGCTGTGGAAGAGAGAATTGAAACATGAACAGCAGAGTCACTTAACAAAACCATTATTTCTTGTAGGTACACAGCGATTGTTCTAAGCCGCAGGTTCGAATTGCGCACGGTTCGAATCATCATTGCCTGTGTATGGACAACAGCGATTTCTATTGGCCTTTTCCCGATCTTGTTTTGGGGGAAATATTACTACACGGAGAAAAGTACCGTGTGTAAACCTAAAGATGGTCGTTTCCTGCTATTTTTAGCAGTTGTTTGTTTTGTCATTCCCCTATTAACAATGGTATTTTGCTATGTTAATGTTTTCCTGAAAGTTCACCGACATAAAAAAATGATCATACAATCACGGGGAGACTGCAGATTCAATACAGAATTGAAGACCACCAAAATCGTTTTTACCGTGCTGGCAATATTCATCGTTCTTTGGACACCCTACACCGTTGTCTACGTGTCGTCATCGAACAGTGACAAGATGGACACCATCCCACCCAGCGTGTTCAAATTCTGTGGAATCCTCACTGCAATGCATTCAATGTCCAACTCTATTATCTATCTAACAATGATCAAAAGCTTCCGAAAGATTGCAATGAAGTTGCTTCGAAAAATTTTTTCATGCGTTCTCCCGGCGAACGAGGAATCGGCCGGAACAACAGAGTCGCTTTGTTGTGATAAAGCACGCTGTTCTGCAAAAATAACTCCTCTACCAGACAGAAAGATCTTGCGCATGCCTGTGCAAGTTCTTACGAGCCCAGCACATGGAGCATCGAAAATATAAACGAGTGACTCAATGTGGAGCATGGAGCATCGAAAATATAAACGAGTGAGAAAAGACCTCGCGTTATTTCTAGCGTTCACGTAGAAGAGACTTTCTACATCACATAGGTCTCAAGAGGCTTGGTTAACGTATATTATTATGAACTTTATTTAGACACGGATTCAGTATCATTATGACAAAAGGATCTTCCTGAAAGCCGTGAATGTAAAAAAATAGATTAGTGATTGTAATAGGCACAGTCTAAAACCACAGCCGGTTTACAAAGAGGAATCAATCTTTTATACCAAGATTCAAGAACGATAAAGAGAATATGCAGTAAGATTTTGAAATTCATTAAATCCACTCTTCCAAATATGGAAACCTAATTTTGATTGGAATTTCCCTTTAACTTTTGATTGAAAGTTCATGAATTCTGAAAAGTTGATGAATTCCGAAACTGGAAAAAAGCATGCCATGCGACTTGGGATATTATTATACCAGTTTGCAAATTTTCCCGAGATACACCGGTCAAACTTTCAACTCATATGATATACAAGAAAGAGCGAACTTTGACATTTTGTACATAATAATGTATATAACAATTCACGTAGTTTAACATACAGTGAGTCTACCACAGGGATCATGCAGTATAGATGTATATAAATATTGCATGCTGATTTATTACTAGGCAGGCGGAGAGAGGGGGCATTGATTTACTGGAAACTACCAAACCAAATAATGTAAAAGTTGACAAATGGACAAGATTTGTTCCACGTCAGCCTCTCAAAAGGGGTTTTACTTAGAAGTGATAAAGGGGAAAGTGGTTTTATATTTGGGAGTTATAAAGGCCGCACTTCATATGACTCCCACATAAAAACCACTTCTCAGGCTCTATATAATTGCCAAACAAAAACTCCTTTGAGAGGACGACGCGTGGGAAAAGTGGGGGAAGATGTGGTAGGAGGCAGGAATAATTTCCCCCTAACAGGTTTTTGATAAACACTGCAAGCTATCCATGTGAGCATATGCAGGTGTTATCCCTATCAATGATGAATGTTTATTGAATATATTCTGTCCATATAGTTAAAACTTTGAGAATAAAATGTTATCAATATACGGAGCACTTGTTGTCTTGTGGTTTATTGTTACAAATATTACAAAAATCTGATAGTGATAAAAATAAACAATACAATAGCTGTAGTTAAACTGTTGAAATAATGCACAAACTTTACACAGTTTATTTACAGGTTGTTCCCCTCAGCGAGTCACTGCTATGTCCTTTTTTGCCGTATAACGGTTATAAGCTTTCAAGCATTATTAAACGGATAAGCGACAAGTATATATAGTGTTCTTGTCATCGTACATATATCGTTTGGCACGTATAACAATTGCGTCAGAAATGCACTGTAAGTGCAATACAAAGATACAAAAATGGCTATATAGACAAAGCTCAAAAAGCCAACGTAAGACTTATCTTTCTTGGAATAAATTATCTTTCTTGGAATAAATCCTAAGAAAAGCTTGCAATTATGAGTTTGACAAACGAAAAACTGCTGACAATTCCGAGTCGGATCGAGGGTTCAGTAATTCGTAGTGTGCCTGCTATATAGGCTATACAGCTGTTGTTGAGCTGCATGTTGTTGTAAAATCTGCATTTATTAACTCTACTGATGCTGCGACATCACCAATGAACCTGCAGCAATAACACTTAGAGAGTTTGTCATGTTTTATCTGAAAATCATTTGCTGCTGCTTGCATGGGCATCGATATTCATATACTTATACAGTATATCCATTAGCTAGATGTTACTTGTTCTCCATGATAATCGAAATAACCGAGCGCGGGGACTTCGATTGGGAATGAAAATTATAACTCTTTGTAACTCTTCGTAATTTAGGGTTAGAGCTCGACAACTACATAATGGAGACAGATGTACCTTCCAGGACAGAGCAACCTTTCACGAACTGTGAAACTGCGGTCAAATTCATTCTTCGATGTTCTTTTTCTCTTCAGTAGAATGAACACATGAAAACTACGTTTCGGTTAAAAACGCATTCAATTAACCACGTCCACCCGCCAAGATACTTAAATATACAGGAGGGGCATGTTCAAGTAATGTCAGTGAATAGTGTAAAAACTTTTTTTTTCGTATTGAATACATTTGAATTGTAAGTGTTGGCAAACATTTAACAAAATAGACCGACAGTTGTTCATCCCTTTGACCTCACCGTTACTGGCTGTTGGTGAATGGTAATCTCTCTATATCAATGGGAATAGCGCGATATAAATGGAAACATGCACAGACGACAGTAGAGGAGGAATAGTTTCCCCGTATAAGTTTGGTTGTGACAGATAACTTAATTATCGTAATGGCCTCCTTGCACAGCCTTGCGTAGGGGTTAGGATAAAACGCGGATACGGACGGACGGATGGATGGACGGACGGACGGATGAGTGGCGGACGGACGGACGGACGGACGGATGGCTTCCAAAAAACGTTTTTCAGCCTTTTTTAAGTCATATCCGCGTTTTATCCAAAAGGATAAAACGCGGATATGGTCCAAAAAACGTTTTTCAGCCTTTTTTAAGTCATATCCGCGTTTTATCCAAAAGGATAAAACGCGGATATGGTCCAGAAAACGTTTTTCAGCCCTTTTTAAGTCATATCCGCGTTTTATCCAAAAGGATAAAACGCGGATATGGTCAAAAGAACGTTCTATAAGGGCATATCTATATGTATAAAGAATATTGAATATTGTCCTAGAATTTGAACAAATAAAAACCAATGTCTCTTCGCTTAATTACTTACTGCGAGATAAGAGTTCTAAAATTACAATTTAGTGTTAATAAAGTTTTAATTTAGTGTCAGTTATCTGGTATGTATAGTACTCCAATTTTATGCCAACGTAATGTGCTGTTTTTCAAAGCCTTTGATGTCAATGCAGTTATCGGTTTAAATATACCTACAATTCGAAGATATGACGGCAATTGCCGTCAACGGCCCGCTACTTTCTATACGTAAACGCAAATTACAATTGCAACGTTCATGCTTAATTTTCTCTGTTATCTGGGCATGTAGTAATGTAATTTTATGCCAATGCAATGTGCTATTTTTCAAGGGCTTTTCAATGCAGTTATCGGTTTAAATATACCTAAAATTCCCGTTAAGATATGACATTTGCCGTACGGCCTACTTTTACGCAAACGCAAATTGACAACTGCAACTTTCATGCTTTAATTTCTCCGTTATCTGGGCATGTAGTAATGCAATTTTATGCCAATGTAAGGTGCTATTTTTCAAGGGCTTTTCAATGCAGTTATCGATTTAAATATACCTAAAATTCTCGTTAAGATATGACAATTGCCGTATGGGCTACTTTTACGCAAACTGCAACTGCGAGATAAGAGTTCTAAAATTACAATTTTGCAATAATCATGGCAGGCGGAAATACGTTTCTCTTTAAATTACCCGAACAACTGTCTTTACAACAAAGTTGCCCGAGAACGATAGAACATTCGTTGTCCAGAAGCTGGTAGACTCCAGCCATGACTGAGGGGAGACCGAATCGTTAGTCAAAGAAGCGAGGTTTCTTTCAAAACTACATCAATTCAAGGGAATTTGTGTCGACCAGTATGCTTTAATCTTGAACATGTTCAATTTGACTTTGTTCCAATTGGATTTGCTACATAACATGCACTGAACCGAAGATAAGAACCTGCAAAATACAAGGTCGGTTTCAACCTGGTTTATATTTCGGCGCCAAACGAAAGAGAGTTAATTTTCT
>CACRXK020010707.1:0-17305 GCA_902702795.2 Paramuricea clavata | reverse complement strand
AGTAAATTATAATAAACTTTTCGTGCAGGCATAATTTGCAACGTATTTGAAATGTAAGGCCTACTCAAACAAAACAAAGTTTTTTTTTCGCCTGAAGATCGCTTTGAAAGAAGCGTGAAACACAGTGTAGCGACAAGAATTAATTAATTATATATATATATATATATATATATATATATATATATATATATATATATATATATATATATATATATATATATATATATATATATGCATGCATGCATGCTTGTTATAGAAATAAATATATAACCGGCACTTTGCAAGCATTTAAAAGTCTGACTATGAAGTCAATTCACGACGGACTTACGAGTATATGCAGCACCCTGACCGTGCTAGAATTTGTCTGACTATAGTGTGGTTTTAATTTCTTATCTATTCCTTATAGGATCAAGTTTTGCGGTGGTGTTGTTTAACAATACCAGTGGTATGGATGATCATACAAATCGAACAGTAACGGAATGATATCTGCAGTTGATCACTGAGTTCTATTCATTTGTGGACCAGCTTAATTTAGCGGATAAAATCATATTAATTTTTGTAGCTATTTGTACAATTTTGGGGAACACTTTAGTTTTTGTGGAAATCTGGAGAGAAAGAAGTCTCCATCAACCAAATAAATATTTCATTGCTTGTCTGGCTGTCGCTGATCTTTTGACTGGTTCAATTGTAGCACCATTGAGGGCGTATCGAGGCAGTCTGGATGTTGAATCGCGACGTACCATGTCTATCGACCTATGTCGTTTTATGGTGTGGATAGATACCTTTGCGTTTGCAGCATCTATTTATACACTGACATTCATCAGTTTTGACCGATATCTCACGGTCAAGAAGCCACTTCAATATAGATCGAGAATGACAACATCCAAATCATTGAAAATAATCTTTATCATTTAGTTGATTTCAACTGCCTTTGCCATTTATTCCGCCAATCCTCTTTCAGAAAGCATGGGAATCTTGTTAATAGGCAACAAATATTGCTTCCCTTCCAATTTTAATAAAAATAAAGTATTCTATACTTTTACAGGAGTAACTGCATTTTTTCTACCCACCGTGGTCATACTGGTTATGTACGCTCTCATTTTTGTTGTTGTTCATAAACGCCAAAAGATGCTGAGAAATGGCGAACTGGGTCAAATCTGCAATGATCAGAACCAACGAAGTGCATTTCATCAAGATCTGAAGGCTATCCGAATGTTATTGGTCGTCGTAGGAGTGTTTATACTTTGTTGGGGTCCTTACTTTATTACTATGTTGCCTTTGTTGTACTATGAAAATTCGAATGAGTCGGATAGCAGATCATTGAGCGACCAATTGAGCGACAAGCGTCGGTCTCTCATAACTGAAAAGGTACTATTTAGACTTCCTTATTTTAACAGCCTATGCAATCCAATAATCTATGCCTGTATGGACCAAACGTACAGAGCGGCTTTCAAAAATCTACACGTGTCGACCAAGCTCAACAAGACGACAAGCACCTGAGGCAATAGAACGACCTCCACAGAGAACAACATAAGACAACATTCCATTAAATTAATATACGAATACCGGATTTTGAGCGGCTAATCTGTATTATTACTGAAACTTGGTGTCCGGAAAACGTTTAACGTTATATAGGTCGTTGCTCTGAAAGTAAATTCGGTTATAACATGTGTTTATAAAATGCCGCGCTAATTGGAGATTTATAAACTTAGGATTCATATTTCTTTATTTCATATAGCTATAGTAGACAAATTTAGAATTTTGTTTTTAGCGCCAAATCGTGCTATATAAGTCTGTTGCTAAATATAATATCAAAGTTGTACGCGCAGAAAACTTAACATAAATACAAATATAACTAAATAAACATACGCAAGCAATCATCTCATTTAAAAAATGCAAATTTTGTTTTCAAACTAACGCCAGAATAAACGGCAAATATCTTTTCAAAATAACTTTTCAAAATATTTTTCGCCCACAAACAATAGCAAAAATGTCAGTATAAACGCTTACTTTTATAAAAGTTACTTTATAACACATTTTGTTTTTGAGCATTCAGCGTTTGAGGTGAACAATTAGATAGGTAGTGGCGAATGCTCTTTTTATGTATTCTTTTGAATCGGAATGAATGGTTCCATATTTTTACGATCTATACCATCATACAGCCTTCCTTGATTCTATGATGTGTATCGTCATGGAAGCGCGCCAACCCTGCTTTGAGTATCACCCCATACCAAGAACTCCCTTGACACTAACTGGGTCATTGCCATCCCCCCTGCCCTAACCGTGGGGCGGTTGACCGCCAACAACCCAACGCTGGCGCGACCAACCTCCTCTTAGAGCTAGAGGACGTCACCTTTATGGGGTAAAGTCTTGTGGTGCAACAGTTAATTAGATGCAACCTTAATAAGGAGCAGCTGCATGATGATGTACATGATAGGAAATAAGAGACCATGATGACTGTTGAGAAACATGTTTTAATATTACGGCTTAATCACAAAGGTACATAAATTCGATGTTAACCTGCATGAGTTATATTTAAATCACAGCTCTTTGCCAATCAGTGGTAGCGCTTTACAACTGATCCTATTCGTTTATCAGCTACGCTAAACGGCTGATGAGCTCGATTAAAGGCATATGGTCTTTCACTCACATAGACCTGAACCAATCTTTTCAAATGGAAAGAGGCGGTTATCGTAGCATTGCAAATAATCCTGCAGGTTGATGTTATTATATTCTGAAATTCCACCACATGAGCCGCTGTGTGGTACAGATTGCAGAGTGGAAGACTTCGTGGGTAACATGTTTAAAAGCAACAGTTTTTAAACAACAGAGTTGTTAAAACAACTCGAAAGTTTGCTCTAAAATATATCCGTGATGCCTTGCCCGAAAATGATAAAAATGTAAAAAATGTGACGATTCTGCAAATAATCCAGGCTGACCTGTATGTATTGAACTATGCATTAAGATATGAGGAACTTTGTTCTATACTGCTGCGGAGTGGAAACCCCTACGAGCGGGTAAATTTTTAAAAGATTAACAATTCATAAGTTATGAAATGCAAAGCTTATCACGAATGAGATCACAAACAGCGCACGGACCAATAAAATGCTCCAAACAAATTATGTATAATCTTAAACATGACATATTTGGGCGATCCTCGTGCGTCAGGCTAATTGTTGAATTAAAACGATACTAATAACGCACGAACAGCAAAAGAGCGGAGGCAATCAAGTTTCATTATACAATTAGTTTATGGTTTCCGTGTTTGGATGGTCTGATGCAAACACGCGGGAATTAATGCTACGAGAGTTAAAAAAGCGCGCGAACGAAGGTGAGTGATTTTGCACGCTTTTCTTAATTAACACGAGCAACATTCCCAAGTGTTTGTATCAGGCCATCCAAGCACGGAAACCATAAAGTAATTGTTTTATAAATAACAACTTTCCGTTTTAAAATTTCACTTTAAAAAACTTTCACTTTAAATTTCCGTGTTTGGATGGCCTGATCCAAACACGGGTTTCGACCAATCAGAGCACGCGTTATATACATGTTATTTTATAATCTTCGTTGCGTAATTTGCCTTGTTTTTCATTCCAAAATGGTTGACAAGTGACTGAAAAGCATATTGTTGATTTGTATATAAAATTAATTATTAACGCATGCATATAGATCGACATGTGAGAAAAGTAGCCATGCATGTGTGATTATAACGTGTTAGATATACGTAGATTGATTACCCCTGAGGTGCATACAACCATAACCATATTGTGTTAAGATACTTAATTAGTATCTTCTTGTAATTCTTATGAAGTGTCAATAGTGTAATTTAGTCAACACAAGCTGTATGCATAGTTTCAGTTATTAGGCAACCGGTAATTTCGGCCCATGGTAAGCCGCGCCGAGCTTAAAAAGATAATGTATATACATCCTAGATAATTTAGATGCTACATATTTAAAGGAACTTTATAATTCATTTTTGCTCAAGAAAGTGTTTATTCTACAAGGCTGTAGAGGTATGTTAACAAATTGTACTTAGTTGCTAGTCATTGCGCATGCAAGCAGCTAATTGAAATACTAAACCTGAAGCATTGAATAAATAAAAATCATTGTATAATAAACGTATTGAATTTCGTCAAGTTCAACATTATTTGTTCCTTATCAATTATCAGGAAACTAACTGTTGAAGGGATTCTGCAGATGAAAATTTTCGAATAGAATTTTAATAGGTTTATTAAACTTAAACAGGAGCATGAGCAGCAGTTATGAAAAATACAACTATATCGACCATCTTGCATGAATCGAACCTGCGCCCTGCGATACCGGTTCAGGACTCTAACCAACTGAGCTACAAAGAGACAGTTGCAAAACTCTAACCACAAGTTTATCCCTTCAACAATTAGGGATATCGAGTGAGATGCCCAATATCATGATATTTACTCATACACCTTACATTAATTCAATTTGGCAGTACTAGTGCTTAAAATCGTGGTTAGAGTGCTACACCGGAAATGCAGAACCGGAACTCGATTCCCGCCAGAGGGCCGATAGTTGCATATCTTGCAACTGCTCGAAAATTTCCATCTACAAATCCCTTCAACGATAAGTTCTATCGAGCGAGATGACCAAAATTCTGGTATTTACCCATACACCACCACATTGCCATCACCTTAGTATTTATGCATAGACTCATTCATTCTTTTACTATCACTTATAGTTGCTTTCATGATTCAATATTGGTACCATTGAATGAAAGAAAGAATGAAAGGCTGAATGAATGAAAAGTACTGCGGGATTTTTATGGAAATTATTTTCATCATCTCAAATTTCGCTGGCTTTTAACAAGCTGCCGAAGACGCTAGGGACTTGGGTTCTACAGCGTCTAATAATCTGATTTTGGACACAACCCAGCGGGCAAAATGACGTTTATCCAACGTTGAATCAACGTTGGAAATGACCTTCCAGACCAGAGGAGGTTGGACAGCTAATTAGCGAGTTGTCACGTGAGCTCTCGACCAATGAGATCGCTCTATTTTCCATCGTGTTATCTGCAGAATTTAGACAGAAAAATTTGCATTCGACGGAAAATAAATCGGAAAAAAATACTAATATTAAAATTTTCGTGCAAAATCTCAAGTGTTGTAGTACTACTACTAAAGATCTGGTGATATCTGCAAAAATCTCTGAGGTAAACTTTATTTTCAATGTTATTTTAATGTTTGAAGTTAGTCGACTCCCCGCGACGTGTTGACTCATGTCTAAATATGTTTACAATGTTTAAAATGAAATATCTAGAATTCCCATGGTTTGATTTTCTTCATTTTTGGTAGTCGTCAAGACAAAAATATAATCTTTAAATCTGCTGGAATGATCCCGGTGATCCCCCGGCAGTTTTCGAGATATTGGCTGTTGAAGTGACTATTGTCAACTCGACGTTCGCCAAAAGGGCGTCTAATACTTTGCGCCATCAAAGATGATATTTTCAATGAATTTTTGTTAAAGTGTTAAATTACTTTTAAAATATTGTTTATAAGACTTAGGAGTTGTTTTAGTATTTTTTTTAGAATTTATATCTCTGCGATTTTCCCAGTTTTGTTGGCTTTGGCCGAAGCGTTTCATTTTAATAAAGTAAGTAAACATAATTTGTTTCGGAATCTAACGTAAATTATTTTTATTTTGATAGGTTAAGATGGCTGAGGGCCCAAAAAGGCTTCATGACCCTCCGACTGGGCAAACTCCAGGAAAAAAACCAGAAAAGAGAAGATCTGGCGTGTCTGGAAGGTTCTTGAGGAAATCACTATTCCAGTCAGATACCGATTTAGAACAGGGTGTGGAGCAGAAGAATCAGAAGGTATCTATTTATAGTTATTACTTAATATATGTTATTGCATATTTACAGTTTGAGTGTGCACTTGATTCAACCAACCTTTTTAAAATAGAACTTTTCAACACCCTGAGCACTTTTTGGGTGGGCGTGTAAAGAATTTGTACCCAAAGTTATGGGGTGTACAATTATTACAGAGCCTGTATCCATGTGGTTTAACCTGTTGAGTGGTGGCACTCACACCCGGACAAGTAAATTTTTCCATACAAATTCCTGTTAAAACATGGGTGAAACCCTTATTTTTGGACCAACATCTGTAAAATTTTGGTCTATAAATTCTATTCAATTCCCTCTGAAAGCCCTGTAAGTTACTTCATAACTCTACATTCTATCATTTGAAATCTTTTATTGCCCTGCCAATCCAGATGATTCACCCTACCAATCCAGATGATTCGGGTTTTTTTTTGGGGGGGGTGTCACACCCCCATACCCCCCTCTAGTTTCGCCCCTGATTAAGTACCGGTATTGTAACATAAAAAAAAACCCACTGACACACTGTGCAATTCAGCAAAATATATCAAATGGCATGATACAGCTGTATAAATTGGGCTGTCTGTTACGATACACAGTGTCCTCTTAATATAAGTGAATGTCCTATGAATATGCATCTCATTTGCAAGTAATATTGTATGATTGTATACCGAGGATTTAAAATGGAATATTTTCCATGTGCAGGTACAAACTACATGTACGTGGAAAGATGAGGAAGTGTCAGCATTGGTTGAGTATATTGCTTTGTATTATTCACCTGATGAAAATTCATTCAACGTATGGCCAGCTGGTAAGAATGATGAACTATGGGGAAAATGTGCTGATGCTGTTAACTGTTACAACATCGGGAACAAGCGATCTGGTAAGTAAATCTGGATTAAGTCTAATAGAAATTATTTATAGTACGGTACCTGTAGCTATTATGAACTACCGATAATTCACCTAAAATACACCCACAGTATTTTATTGTTTTACTATTAACTTGATTATTACCAGGCAATTAAAATTATTGATTCAATATCTCTGTTATATATACTATTTAGGAGATGCATGTAGAAATATGGTTAGAAGATACTTAAAGGAGAAGTTCCCAACAATTGCATCTGCTGAAGAAGCTTATGGAATTTCCTATTTTGGTGAAAAGGTAAAATATAGACTTTTTATAGCAAAGTACTCTATATAATTACATCATGTAATTACTATTCATATCATACTGTAGGTATCAAATGCAGGCCAGAGTGTACCATCTACTCCACATGTTGTGTCTGGTCATACTACATCTGCAAGATCTCCACTGCTTGGATTTTCTCCCTTACGTGATGCAGATTTTACCAAACTTCCAGGCTGTATTCTTGATATTGTGTCCTCTGGCTTTTCAAATCTAACTCCACGACAACGAGAACAATTACTCATCCACTTGTTTCAAAAATGGATGGTAGAAGACATTAACCCTCGTTTAGATGCAACATTCGTCCCTCCACAGCTCTTACCACTTGTTGCCAATGCTATGTCTGTACTCCGTGCTGGTAATAAAGATAATCTGATTTATCACGCTGCTCTATGCTTTGGAGAACAACGCCATGGAGATGTTGGTCCTAGAATGCCATTGGATAGAATGCCCTTTGGTCTCATTGCACATAATCTGAAGTTTTTTGCATCCAACCAAGTTTCCAACCTTCAAGCTCCAGATGACTACAAATCTTGGTGTCAGTCCATGTATGCTTTGTTTGGAAACAAGTGGGCCTCAATGCACTTGGGGCCAATGTGGTCCTATGAGTTAGAAAGTGAGCATGTATCGGTTACTAATGATTCTTCATTAAGTTTAGATATCATAAGCCAAGCATTGCAAGAAACGTTTGGAGATGACTCGGATGTGGTAAGTATGGAAAACCCATTGCCTGTCCTGAAGAATGTGCAAGATACTAGCATTGCTGATGATGTGGCAAAGTCTGGAAGGGCCATAAAAGGAGACCCATTAAAGGTACGTAATAATTTAATGAGCATCAATGTGGTGTTATTAATGTGTTGTAGGGGTATATACTGTATCTAAAACATCCATGAGTAGTGAGTACATTGCAATTAAGATATCCAAAAATAGTAAAATACAGTAGTAATATTAACTAAATTCTTCCTCTCTCTGCTATTGAAGTAACTTTTCTCTGTCTCATAGGCCAAGATAAATATTGCTGGGCCATCTTCACGAACAATTCGAAGAATGACTGAGAACAATGATTATAGCAAGGGCACTGAAATTCAGGTATGTATGTTTGCTTATCAACAACTTATATATACTATATACACTATCTGTATACACTATATGATGGATGTATTTTAACAGACATCTGCTTTGAAATTTCTTCACAACGCCTACCCAAATGGAAGGTGGTGGTTGAAAGCTGATGGTACTGACATTCAAGAGGGACTCAGAGAATCAATGAGAAATGAATGGTCAGGTGATGTAGATTTAGGAGATGGTAAGTTAGGAATTAAGTATTCCAAATACTTAGAATACCTTAAGCTTGTTAGCAATATAAGATTGAAGGACAGGGCTTCCTCTGACAACATCAAAGTAGACCTTCAACAGATGTGTTCTAAGCTATCCACCGAGAGTGAATTCCTGACAAATGGTCATGCAGATGCCAAAAAGGATTACAAGAGTGTCCAGGATATGGCCAACTCTACAGAGAAAGCATTGTTTGCATGTGCGTGGAATGTAGAAGAGTTCAGTAAGTTGCTGGAGAAGAATGCGTACTTGTTGCAGTCTTTGAAAAACCTCATAAGCATCATTGACAGTGGAAACACCCATTCTGTAAACATCGGAACAACTCTGGTTAATCTACGTAAAGAATTACAGGATTATGTCAAAGGTACTAGACTATTATTTTTCAGGAATTGTATTGTAAATAAATTGTTAGCTTTACTTGTATGACACGTCATAACAAATGTTGTGGACAGTTATTGGAAAGTCCTTAAACATCACTAGATTAATTTAACGTTCTCTTATAAATTTGTATTAATATTTCAGGAATTACCTCAAAGACACGAGTGGCAGCATCTCACATACTGATATTCATGGTAAGTGATGAATTGAGAAATTTCAAACCATATGCTATTCCTGTTCGTGTTCTTAAGTACAGCAGTCTGACAGACAAGAATGCACGAGACCTGAAGGAAGAATTGAAAACTGCAATGGAAGACATTGGCATGGTAACTGTAGGTATGTACTAATTATGAGTATTTTTAATGTTGTATAGTTACTGTATTATCTCTATTAAATTAAGCCCCCTTTCTCAAATAAGCCCCCTCTCTAAAATAAGTCCCCTCTCTAATAAGCCCCCTCTCTAATAAGCCCCACCCTTTTAAGAGGAATAAATTTATTAAACACCCCTTTCTATTAAGCCCCCATCCCCATTCGTATCAATATAACACATTGTACAGCCCCTCCCCCTTCTAATAAGGCCTCCTCAATTTATATTAAATATTTTATCCAAAATGTATAGGCATGCTATATTACAGGTATGTATTTCATTCAAAGGTTTTGTTACTGATGGTGAGTTCAATTCATTGCGAACACAAGGTAAAGATAGACCTGTCTCAGTCATTCAGCTGATTATGGATGCCAAGAATGAAGCACGGGCGATACCGGCCAAGGAGATTGAGAAATTCTTCAAGTCTGTAAAGAAAGGTAATTATACTGTACATACCTGTAGTATTGTTGTATCATACCAGTAACATAATACCCTGTGAAATACAGTATATATAAGAAACTGCCATTTACTGTTAGTAATAGCTATTGTACCACGTAGCATGTAGTATTCTTAATTTGGTACAAGCTTATAATATTTGAGACATACTGTAAGTTATTTTGTTTAAAGATTTTATAAGCGAATCGTACAGGATTAAACATAGTGAGTTGTAGAGGTTCTCTGGCTAAAATATGAATTGAAATATAAGCTTTTGACTGCCAGTCTGCAGTCTTCAACAGGAATTTACAATGAAAAAATATATATACAGTGGTATAGAATACAGATTTTTGATCAAGATTTATAGCAAACCACTATATACAATTTTTTCATCATAAATTGCCCATCGTAGACTGCAGACTGGCAGTCAAAAGCTTGCATTCTGTATTCAAATAAATGTTTTAACTCATGCAGAACATCTACAGCATGAACTCGCTAAGTTCTTTTGTGTTCTGTGATTAACAGAAGGTGTAGTTTTGCCTGTGAAAGGTCACAATGCTATTCCGTTGGGAGATGTTCAGTGGTTAGCTGAGTATATGAATGGTGAACCCAAAGTATCATTTCTCAATGCAATCAGGATACTTCGCAGAAAACACTTTCCGTTTTTTTATGACCCACACCCTTGGGTTGCAGGTAAAGTATATCTACTACGACACGATAAACATATGCCACAAACTGGAGTTACTGTTACTTCTCAATCTTTCAACTTTACTCATTTACAATTTTAGCTACAATATCAAGATTAATCTCAAATAATTTACCTGTACTTGTAATATAATTTATGTACAGTAAATTATATTTTTTTCTGTTATGTAAAGGTAAAACTGAGTCGAAATCTGACTGTCTGAAATCCCTTATGGCGATGTACCTCTTCAAGAATAAAGTAAGTATGTACTGTGCACAAGGTGTTAACTTTCAGGATTATTTGTATGTGCCAGAGGTAAGTGAACGCACAGGTGAACCTCAACAAGAGCGTGAAGATCACAACCATGTGCTGAAGAGAATAGCTGGCAGTTTGAGAAAGGGGCATATCCCGAATGTGGATCTTCAAGCATTTGTCAAGGCTATGAATAATGCAGAAACAGGTTTGACCTACACTGCATTGACAGGTAAGAGAAAGCAAAGTGTGGGTGACGCCGAGAAATTGTTGTCACATGCAGTTGCTAAATGGTTGAAAGCTAACGGTTTCTTGAATGAGGGTAGATTTGTAGAGATTGTATCAAACTGGCACAAGGCAAGTGATGGTCGTGGACTGGCGGAAGCTGACCGTAAGAAGTGCAACCTGGCGATGTTGGATTATATATTGGAAGACTGGATGCCATGGTACAAGGAAGAAAGAGATTATTCAACATTAGATGTCAACAGGTACATGTGATGTGCCCTTCTTTGTTCTTTTACTCTGTCTAATGCCAGACAATTTTACCTGTCAAGGGGATATTCTTGCGCTTTAATGAGTTAATAGAATTTTATAAAATTGCAATAATTTTAGTGCATATTGGACATACTGTAATATACTGTATTGAATTGAATGTGCACTTTTGTTAATTTATAGACCTATCAGAGGAATTAGAGGATTCACTAGAGAAGTTGTGGTTGCACTAACAACGAATATTGAAAGTCAGGTTTGTTGATAAATGTGCCTTACACAAATGTGTGAAAAAATGTGCAGTCATTTCATAATTACAGTATATTATTATTACAGGAGTTCAGACGGAGATATGGACTTGAAAAGGGGCTCCTTCCTGAACATTCAAGAGCAGGATCAACTGATGATGTTGAAGGCATTTTTGCTTTCTTGCATGCACTGCTTGGACCAATTTTCGATGAAAAGGATTTTCATGATGCCTTCCCGAAAGTTATTAGCGAGTACACCAAGAAATGTGATCCTGACTTGCCCTTTTACTACTACACTGGATCCAATGACCGATACAATGACGGTTTATATTAGTACAGTCATTTAATGTGCCCTGGAGCAGTGGCGAAGAGCGACTGGATAGTGTATCTATTTCTAGACGAGCTGATCCTGGGGTTTTTCTGACAAATCGAGCTGTGATCCCTCAGCGTGGACAACTCAGTGTTAGAACAGCCCATTTTAAACCAGCAGAGAGCTTGCCACCACCACCTGCTCCATAGAATCCTGTGGTAATGATTTGTTAACATTAATTACAGTAATACTGTATGTAGCTTGTAGTTTAAAATGCACATCACAATTATTGTATGTGTACACATGCATGTGTAATTTGTATACCTATAATTCCATGGATTTGAGTGCAATTGAGGGGAAAAAACATGCACAATTGAGTTTTAAAAAATCCGAATGACAACGTAAGTCTCACTAGTGTATGTTTTTCCAAATTGCATGAGAAACCATATTACTTATTAATTTAATATACATGAAAGAATTATGCAGTCACATATGTGCATGAGTCACATGTGAAATAGTTCATTTTAATATTAAGAAATATCTAATTTTAATAGAAAATCTGCTAAAAATGCAATCCGTTTTTGTCGAATGTAAATGTTTGGGTATTATTTTCCTGCTAGAAATGGCTGACTGTGTATCTTATAGTCAATAAAATTTGCACTGCATTTCATTTTTGCCAGTGTATTTCAAAACAATACACTGCTCTTAGCCAATTAGAATTGAGAATTTTTTTCAAGTATATTATCAAGTAATTTACAGTGTTTTGTAGTATGTGGCAATACTACAGTCACTTAGAGATGTCCGTATTCAGAGCAAATATAGAAAGGTGTACAGTAAAGACCTGTGTAAAAGAACCATTATACTGAACCAATCACAATAAATTTATGAAAGAATACTGTTTGTGCCATGTACAAATACCATGTCAGGTTGACTAACAAAACTGTATTTTTAAAAAATTTGATTAACTTTTATTAGTTTTAAGGGCAGATATGAAGACCACCTATGGACCTCTTATTTTTATTAGAAAAGGAATATAAATTATTGTGAAACCCACTTGGATTGTTCTAGCTATCACTTTATATTTTATATTGTCAGACAATCAATAATTCAGCTAGCTTGGTTCTTATAATTATGGAGGTTTTTACTGTATTATCATGTATCATATAACTAATTAAGTATCATGATATAGGCATGTTATTGTGGGACCTTGGATGAATTTTACAAATATTATATAAATATACATCTTCTTGTTTTATCGTTGCATTTAATTTTAATCTGAAAAAAATACCCACAAAGTAGGTCAGATGATGCATGGATAATTTATTTAATTAATTAATTTACTAATTTAAAAGCACATTTTTACAGTTGCATACTTATTTGCATGAGTGTACATGACAGATTATTTTGATTAGATATACCCAGCTATAATTAACCTATGTTTTGTTTAAAAAATGCTGGAAAAAAATCTAAAAAGTTAGCCAATTGAAATAAATGCACATCAATAACCTGCTAAACATACTTGCTATTATTTGCATCTGTCAACGTACACTCATGCTTTTCCTTACCACTTGATTCTCCCACTCACCACGTCTCTTTATTACAATTTTTGGATAAAATCCTATTTTTAAAAAGTCAACCCTATACTTGATATGCTGAACATAGACATCCAAGATATCTTCTGCGGCGATTAGTGGGTGCAAATATTTGCATAGTTCTGAAGCAATATAACCAACATGTGCTCATCCAGTTCCATAGTCTACATCAATTGCTATTGCACTTGGGTCCCTTGGATTCAATGGCTCTGGCCGTATTCTTACAGTCACTGGTTTATTTTGTTCATGAAGAGCGAGGTATGCCTTTTCCAAATGATGTTGGTAGTTTTTCTCATGAGCAGCACCAATGCACTTGAATGGTATAGCGTGGGTGATTTCTTCCTCCTCATCACTTTCATCATCCCTTTCACTTAATTCATCATCACTTTTTGCTCCACCACTTTCACTTAATCCGTCATCACTTTCTGCCCTATCACTTTCTACAAAATCATAACAAATAACAAGAAAATAATTATTGCATAACTGTCATCTCTAAAAATAGCAATTTTTGCGCATGTAATTTCTAAAATTATATTCTCAAGACCTAAAAGAGTGCGTATTTATAGAACAACACAAACTTAGCAATATTTAGATGAAAATTGAAAAATATCAAACTACAGTTTGCAGATTTAAACAACCAGCTAGAACCAGATAAAACAGGCATACAGTATTCCAGCAAAAATTTATAAAACAAAACATACAAATATCAACAATGCCTTCAGTCTGTTCATACTCATCATCTGAATGTTCATCATCTGAATTATTCCTACTTTGTCCATCATTAAGATTGTCTTCGTTTCTTTCTGTTGGTTCTGGAGAATGTTCTCTTTCAGGAGTCTCGTCTAAAGGAGGTAGTAAAACCTTGTTAGTATCTGGAAAGTTAGAACAATTGCAACTTACCACATCCACGGCCAGCAATGGGGTCTCCAGAATATTGTCGAAATCAGGCACAACTGCAGCCACTGCAATTGTATTCGCTGTCAGTATATGATCCACATCAAAATCCCAAATCAAAAGCATATGCTGGGTGTTTTCATTAGCAAATTCATCGGGGATAGGGTCAAACTAAAGGGTTAAATAAAAATAATACGCCATAATTTGTACAGTGCACTTAGAGGTTATTTATAAAATTCAGTACAAATATATTGAAAACTGCAAAGCGCGAAAGCGGAAATTTGACCAAATACCAAGTCTAGTCAACTGTAATGCATTGTAGTATACCAACCTTAAATATTGCGCTTGTTTTCACGTTGATAATACAAGGAGATTTAACGCCATCCAACTTGGAAAGAAGACCCTCGCTATTGGGAATAACACAACTCCTTCGCTCGAACGGATTATCCATAAAGCTAAAATGACAGCACGTCCCATGCAATTTTAAAAAAGGTAAACTTGGTACAGTAAAACATAAGTCATAATGAGGATCGCAACAATACAGCAATAACATGCTATTTTCACGAAGTATCGCAGCCTGACACTCTTGTCGTTCGAAAGCTTCCATATTGATTTAGAGAGATGTTCACTCCTCGACAGTCAAAAGTCAATGAAGCGACCACGTGGAATTAGGCGCTCGATACCCATGATGCTTTGCGGCCTGCTGTCCAACCTCCTCTGCTTCCAGACGTTGGATAGACGTTGAAAAAGGATTGACTATGCAAATTGGATCGACGTTACTCTTTCGACGTTGAAACAACGTTGAAATTAGGTTGCCAATTTCGTCAACCATAATTCAACGTTGAATCCACGTTAAAACAACGTTGAGATTGGTTCACAAATCGACGTCGTACATTTAACCATGAATGAACGTTGATTCAACGTCTGTTGGCTGCTGTTGAACCAATGTTTTTAAAACAACGTCAGAGCAACGTAGATATTAGGTTGTCAACGTCGCAACCTTTTTTCTACCAAATTTCAACGTTGAAACAACGTCGTGTGCCCGGTGGGAAATGAGTCCATTAAAAACTATTATTACTCGACAATAACGTGGGCAATGGAAATAATTAACGTGGCAGCCACACGGATTTTGAGAATTATCCAGGACATGTTGACGAATCAGAAACGAGAATAAAAGATGTATAACAATATCACTTATTATTATACATTGTAGTTGGTTAAAGCAATTTGATTGGCTAAGAGCTTACAGTTAAATCGCGCAATCACGCAACCTACACAAAATTCAGTTGTCTGCTAACTCAGTTATCTGCTAGCAGATAACTGAATTTTGTGTAGGTTGCGTGAAATTGAATGAGTGTACATTTCAAATGAGTGTATATTTCAACATTTCAGTTTTCGAATGAATGTACATTTCATAATTGTAATGTTTACTTTAACAAGTAAATATTAAGTACGTTGACATCTTAACGATAATAGTATTAAAATAGTATTAAAATACTAATGTTTATTATTCTTCAATTGCAGGACGATAACAAGTTGTTGGAACAACTTGTAACAAGTCTGTTGAGCTCAACAACCTTGTAGCAAGTTGTCAACAAGCCGTTGACAACTTGTCAACAAGCTGGGAACAAGCAGTGCGAGCACATCCTGTTGACAAGTTGTTGGAACAGCATTGTTACAAGTCTGCTGCAGGTTTGTTACAACTTGTGCGTTTTTACGTGTGTACACTTGCTAAACAATTCAGATCTTATATTCAATGTATTAATTTTGTCCGATAACATAATCATTCTTTTTTCCTTGGTGCACAGAGAACAAACTTTCATTCCTGGGGAAACGGCTGGAACTTGCTTCATGACTGACCAATTTATTCGGAATGATTTGTTCTGCGATTTAAGACCCCAAGCATATTTCGAAAGTTCCGTCTCTGTCGAATAGCGCTCATTGTTCAATGATTTCAAATGATTGCTATATCGTAGCTTGAAAGGACCCGCCGTCATTCCTATATAATTCTTGACCACTTTCCCATTGTCGCTTGTAATCTGGGCTTTATACACAACGCTTCTCACGAGACAATTGCCGTTCAGAGGACATTTACTTTTAATTCTGCAGTTACACGATTTCGATGGAATTTGGGAGGGATTCTGATTCTTAAGAACACGCCGGTTGTGGTTTGAAATTGATGCTTTAATATTGTTCATGCATGAATAACTGACTTTGACAGAGTTTCGGTTGAAAATTTTATGTAGGATCGATGATTTGGGGAAATGCTTGTCTATTAAACGAAGGAAATTTTCTGCAACTTTCGTCTTCACGTTCTTGCTGTAGGGCGGATTGTACCAAATAATGTTTCTTGATCGGTTTCGTTTCTTGGGCTTACTACTATTTGTTTCATCGTCGTACCTTAGTTTGGTATTGAAATTGCTTTGCTTCAGTGCATCTTCGTATAAAGGAGCGGCTGAATCAAAACTCGGTTTGTCGGAGGAAAGGGAGGATATACGTTTATTAATTGACTTTGGGAGTTGTCTGATAATTGATGGTGGATGATTAGAACGGCTATCGATATAAATGGGATCATTATTTGGTTTTCGATAGGGAGTGAAGTTATTTTCTTTCAAGTTTAAGGTTACATCAAGAAAGTTCACTGATTGATGGCAGACATCAGCGGTAATCTTTAAACCGAACTGATCGAAAATGCGATGGAGTTCCTTTCTAGCCTTATCCGCCGATCTACCCTTGCTCCCTTTTACCAGCACTAAGCCATCATCCCTATACAGACCAACCATGTCATTCCCGAACCGTGACGCTAAAGTATTTAATATAAACAAACCAACAAGTTCACACACCTCAGCACCATCGTAGCTCCCCATGGCAACATCAAAAAGGGCACCGTCCGAATCATTGGTTTTACTCCATGTTCTCTCCCCATGGAAAAGAAGCGATTTACGTGCGTGTTTGATGGCAGTTTCTTCTTCCGGCGTGATATTTGTCATAGTTCTCGCCCAAGAAATTGCACTGTTCAAGAGATCTTCCGAAATTGATGGGTAAAACTCGTTAACATCGAAGGAAAGGAAGGAATCCAGCCGTTTCCCCAGGAATGAAAGTTTGTTCTCTGTGCACCGAGGAAAAAGGAATGATTATGTTATCGGACAAAATTAATACATTGAATATAAGATCTGAATTGTTTAGCAAGTGTAGGCATAGGAACAGTTATAAAGCTTCTAATTTCAAACGCGCGCGCGCAAGTAAACACAATCGTTTAAATGCTTGCGTCAGCAATCTA
>CACRXK020010706.1:0-17306 GCA_902702795.2 Paramuricea clavata | reverse complement strand
ATAGAACAGCCGTGATTTTTAAAAAGTGCCCTTTCAATTTTTTCCTGATATAATAAATCATATTTATATTAACATGTGAGATGAATGTAAATCACATGATCATTAAAATCATATGATAGACTCTTTGCTTTTGGTATTTAGAAAAAAATAAGGTTTGATTGAAATACAATATTTTTTTGAGCTACCAAAAAGGCGATGTTTATGTGATAATAATATACATAAAAATATTAGGGACCGGTCATTATTTATAGTGGGGGGTGGCACCGAAGAGAAATGTTTTTCGTGGCAAAAATTTTGCTGACCCAACCATTAAAAAGTCAAAAATTTGATTACCCAACCTCAAATATCAATTAAAAAATAATTACCCACCCCTGGCCAAAAACGTTACAAAAAGATACCATTCAGTTGTCACACACGTCCTTTACCACTTCTGTGACATGAGTTTGATAACGGCTTGTGCAATTTTCTGCAGTCTAAATTTTCATGTTGTCTGCACATGTACTTTCTTTGGAAACACCATTTGTTTTGTCAAAATCATCAAGATAGTGACTCTGATTGATTCACATATTGTATTGACAAATGACTGTTGACATTGCTTTCAGTCAACAATATTTCAGTGAGTCATGTTTTGGAAATGACAATAAATTTTTATTACCCAACCCTTGAGTTGTTTTGTTTTTCATTTACCCAACCTTTTACTTACTCAAAATTTTATTTACTCAACCTTTTTCTCTTCGGTGCCATCCCCGGTCATAAATAATGACCGGTCCCTTACTCGACTGTGATTGGTTGATTTCATTGCAGTTAATCCCAAACAGCAGTGCAATTTTCTGTAATCACAGTGCAATTTTCTGTAATCACAGTGCAAAAATCTGTAACAATCTGATCTGATTGGTGGAAAAACATTGTGATGATAAAATCAACCAATCAGTTTAAAGCATTGAACTATAAATAAACTGGAAGGCTAACTGCTATGATGAAGGCCTATGATTTGATGAAGCCAAAATAGTTTTTCTGAGTTATGAGCAGAAATACTTGACCCCCAACGTTCGGCTATATATCAAATTGAAGCTATTGAAAATTGCTATTCGGTGTGGAAATTTCAAGACTTCAGCGAAAAGAAAAATATTTAAAAAATACAAAAACAACTGCAAAACGGCAAATTTTCGGTAATTATGTTTGTAGTTTTTCAATATTTCCCTTTTAGCTAAAGTCTTGAAATTTCTACACCAAATAGCGTTTTTCAATAGCTTCAATTTGATATATAGCCCAACGTTCAGTGTTGAGTATTTCTGCTCATAACTCAGAAAAACTAAAATGCACTGGCTTCAATTTCCCCCCCTGAGTTAGCCTTCCAGTTTATTTATAGTTCAATGAGCTGTGCTCCGTGGTCAGACCATTGAACTATAAATAAACTGGAAGGCTAACTCAGGGGGGGGAAATTGAAGCCAGTGCATTTTAGTTTTTATTAAAATGAGTATTTCTGCTCTATATAGTATTTCTGCTCATTAGAGTTATGAGCAGAAATACTCAACACTGAACGTTGGGATATATATCAAATTGAAGCTATTGAAAAACGCTATTTGGTGTAGAAATTTCAAGACTTTTGCTAAAAGGGAAATATTGAAAAACTACAAACAAAATTACCGATAATTTGCCATTTTGCAGTTGTTTTTGTATTTTTTAAATATTTTTCTTTTCGCTGAAGTCTTGAAATTTCCACACCGAATAGCAATTTTCAATAGCTTCAATTTGATATATAGCTAAACGTTTGGGGTCGAGTATTTCTGCTCATAACTCAGAAAAACTATCCTGGCTTCATCAAATCATAGGCCTTCATCATAGCAGTTAGCCTTCCAGTTTAGTTATAGTTCAATGGGTCAGACATGAGTCGTAAGGTGGGCTGCGTCCTTCGCAATTGGCCTTTCTCACGAAGGCCAAAATCCGCCATTTTGGAGGTACTGTCTCACTGTCTCGTGGTGCGGAGACTCACAAACGTGGGAGAGGTAGTACCCAAAAAATGGCGGGAAAACCGGCCGTGAGAAAGACTAATTCAGCTTAGCTCTCGGCTGTGCAAATAAGGATGATTAGCACACCCCACTAACTTAAGATAAATACATTGTTTTGACATGTTTACTGGGTGTATAAAAAAGGTAATCCAAAAAGTTGGCGTGTTATTTTCCGGTATGTAGGATGGATCCTCTCGCGCAAAAAAACGTGTCATGTTTTTTGTGTCAAAACATTTAGGAATGCTACTTATATTCCTTACCTGGTGAAATCGACATTTAGGAATGACGACAGCTGATTGGTCTGCGGAAAATGAATGTCGACAGCTGATTGGTCTGCGGAAAATAAATGACGACAGCTGATTGGTCTGTCGAAAATTGTGCTGCGATTAGCTGCATGTTGTCTTGGGTCCTCTGCGTCAAAACAACTGTGCATGAGGGCTTTCGAATAATACTGTCGTAACAAATTCTTAAATGTTCTTACAAACATATATTAGGGTGTCTTGAGCCTATTGGAAGACAATTCCATACTTTCGTGACGCAGGTAATATACAATCACTGGAAAGTACTATAGTCCTGCATTTTTTTTTGGGGGGGGGGGGGCGGAAGGATAACTCACTGGCACTGGAAGATCTAGTTGCTCTTGTGGGAGTTATCGCGGTTTAGAGACAACATCTTCATTTATATGTCAAGGTTATTGTGCGTTAATAATAGACTAATAGGTTAACTTGCATGTTAGACTGAAGTAAATTCCCGTAAAGAACATAATGAAATTAGTAAATTGCAAAATTTGGTTGCGAAAGTTGTAGAATACGGAAAATATAGCCTTGCAAAGTTTGCAAATTCTGTATATGTTTGTATTATGTGCAGAAATTGTTACCATTTTTGAGCCGAAAACGGTAACAATTTCCGCACGTAATACAAAAATATACACAACATTTGCAAACTTTTGCAAGTCTATATTTTCCAAACTTTACAACATTTCGCAACCACATTTTGCAATTTACTAATTTCATTATGTTTATTTTTAGCTGCGCCTATGGTGTTTGATTCCCTTATCTTCACTTGGACTAAAATTTAGTCACATGCAAGTTGTCCATTAAGAAATATTATTTTTTACACCTCCATGCTTAGAATAATCCCGGATTAAAGTCAACTCAAGTATTCATTTTTTTAAATTTATTGAATTTACCACTTGATATGTTACATAACAATTACGCAATTAATTATTTTAATGCGCAAAGCTTATTTTGAAATTAGACTCCCTCACTGGTACAAATATATTTTTCTATTATTTCAAGTGTAATACGACCCTGTACATGTATAATAATCCTTTTGATTTGGATCATAGGTATCTTATATACACTAGATAGTGCATCTAATTATTCTGCAATTCAAAAATTGAACGGCCGTGATTGCAGACTCAGGATATTCCCATGAAATGAGAAGACTCGTATGTTTTCTATTTCTTAAAAAGGGAACTTAAACATTTAAGTTAAACCTATTCCAAATACATTTGCATTCACTATCCAAATCATAGATATCTTATATACACTAGATATAGCGCATCTCTTTAAGTAAAATTGAAGCGAAGAATATCCCAGCGGTTACCCCCATTTGAATAGATGGCGGCCATGTTGAAGTTTCCCACTCGCTAATAAACGCTTAAAAAACCACAATAACTTTCATCATTTGAACTGTTTGAAAATGTATTTGGAATAGGTTTAACTTAATGTTTAAGTTCCCTTTTTAAGAAATAGAAAACATACGAGTTTCTCATTTCATGGGAATATCCTGAGTCTGCAATCACGGCTTCAATTTTTGAATTGCAGAATAATTAGATGCACTATCTAGTGTACAGAATAATTAGATGCACTATATCTAGTGTATATAAGATATCTATGACCCAAATCAAAAGGATTATTATACATGTACAGGGTGTATAAAAAATGAGACCTTAAAGCCTGGTCTCAATGTGGTCGTAACTGTCGCGAACATGTTGTAAGTGTCGCCAGAGTAGTGTTCGCGACCAAATGGAAACATGAAGGAAAGTCTTGTCGCGACACGCTGACAACAGTTCACAACAGTTACAACAGTGTCGTCGAGATAGACTCGAGTTCTATCTCCACGACAGTTGCAACAGGCTAAAAGCATGTCGTGACGGTTATGTTTTAATGGAAACAGAACTAACGACAGCGTGGCAACAGTTTTGCGACAATCAGAGGGGGGAGGGGGGCAAAGGTCCCCTTTGGGCGGAACCGTGTTTGTCTTTTTAAAAATGCCGCCAGCTGCTTGTACGATCCCTGGGTACGAAATTAATTTGCGACAGTGTCACGACAGTTATACAACCATATGGAAAAAAGCATAAAAATCATTCAAGACAAACACTTCACGACACGTTCGAAAGGTGTCATAAAAGAGCTAAAATCCTGATCTTTTTTGGCACGAAAAATGTTAATCTCA
Source organism: Paramuricea clavata (assembly GCA_902702795.2). Taxonomy (NCBI): domain Eukaryota; kingdom Metazoa; phylum Cnidaria; class Anthozoa; order Malacalcyonacea; family Plexauridae; genus Paramuricea; species Paramuricea clavata. The sequence goes on along the minus strand of CACRXK020010706.1, from coordinate 12,837 downwards.
CTGCAATATAAAATACTCAACGCGCAATAACATGCCAAAATTCCTCAGACAAATCTAGTAAATCCAGTGACGATTTTTATTTTATTTTTTTTAAAGAAATATACAGTGATTAAAACTTGGTTCTGAGAATCTTTGTTCTACGTAAAGAAAGGCCTTCTTGAGCCTCGTAAACATAGTAGAGCAGACTTAATTAAGTTGGCGATTCAGTGATCGGAATGTTCCATTGTCTTTTCATTGTTTTGAAAATCCAACTGTTCTTCATACCACCCAGTCATTCATTCATCAGTTTCTACTTAGGAAGTCTGAATACAACCGTGAACTGGAAAAAAGCATAAAAATCATTCAAGACAAACACTTCACGACACGTTCGCGACACTTACAACCACACGGAAACCAGTATTTAGAAATCAAGCTATTGTTGTTAAGCAGAAGATTTTATGCTCCTGAGAATTTAAAGTATAGGTTCTAATCGTATAAAGGACCATAACTGCATAAAAATGTCAAATTACTAATTACACACATCATCAGTTCGAGTAAAAATGGTTCAACTGACCACAGCGCAACGAGTTTAAATTCACTTCTATTCTGTGTTTAACGAATCCGTGCATGCATGGGCTCAGCATAGTGCTATGCATTCAAATTCCAACAATGACAATTAATGCAATATATATGCATGAGCAGGGGTGTATATTCTTCTATAACCCTCCTGGGTGGGGGAAAAGAATCAAAGGGTCTTAGGGCTAGGGAAGAAAATCAAAGAAGAGTAGAAAAAATGGAAAGGCAGAGGGAAAAGAAGAGAAAAATTTCCGTGGGTAATTCGTGAAAATCAGTGTTTCCACTTTGCAAAATGATTTTTTCTATTTTTTTCCTAATGGAAAGTAACTTAAATAAATATGAAAAGCTTTACTGAGGATTGCAAATTTAGTAAATAATAACTTATAACTAGCTAATTTATAATTTAGGTATTTTATTCTATCTTGGGGAGGGGACAAATATACTATGTCATAGTATTACTATTAGGTACAGGCCTTTGAGGCTGATGTAGTAAAGATATGGGGGAAAGAATCGGAGTTCATTAAGAATATACACCCCTGTGCATGAGCGATCCATGTCTAGTTTATACTAACTTTGGAAAGTGTAAGGATGGTTTGGAACGCATTGATCGTGTGTTGTAGCTTTGTTAAAGTTTGTAACCCTGTCTCTATTGTTTTACAATGACATGTGTAGGTAGGACTTAATTTGGGACTCCTCAGTCCTGTTGTATGTACCTTCAATCGTTTTGTTGATTATAAATTAAAATTAACAATTCTTGATAGCAAGCTAAACATACAAAAATATGTAAGAATTATAAGCCAAGGGTTTCTCACTTAACTTTCCTGGATATTCTCACAGAGCAATATGTAAGAATTATAAAGCCAAGGGTTTCTCACTTAACTTTCCTGGATATTCTCACAGAGCAATATGTAAGAATTAGAAAGCCAAGGGTTTCTCACATAACTTTCCTGGATATTCTCACAGAGCTATAAAGGCTTTTTACTGGCTGCTATATAGTCTAGCGGATATACATAAGTCAGAAAATCATGCACTTTGTGAAGAAAACACGTAATGATCGAAAAAGGTGTCATTAAAGAGCTAAAATCCTGATCTTTTTTAACGCAAAAAATGTTAATCTCACTGCAGTATAGAATACTTAACGCGCAATAACATGCCAAAATTCCTCTGACAAATCTAGTAAATCCAGTGACGATTTTTTTATTTTATTTTTTTTAAAGAAATATGCTGTATTAAAACTTGGTTCTGAGAATCTTTATCCTACTTAAAGAAAGGCCTTCTTGAGCTTGGTTCTGAGAATTAAAACTTGTTTCTGAGAATCTTTGTCCTACGTAAAGAAAGGCCTTCTTGAGCCTCGTAAACATAGACATAGTAGAGCAGAGTCTGACTTAATTAAGCTGGCGATTCAGTGATCGGAATGTTCCATTGTCTTTTCATTGTTTTGAAAATCCATCTGTTCTTCATGCCACCCAGTCATTCATTATCAGTTTCTACTTAGGAAGTCTGAAGTGGTGATTTCCTGGTGATCAACTTTTATTTTTACCCTGTTGCGCACCGCAGCCAGACGTGGTCCTCCTTATCCAAAAAAAGTTATATAAAAGTTTACATCATATATAGTCAATAAGTTATATTTAAGAGGCAATTATTTTCAATGACGTGTACCTGCGATGAAAGGTGTTCAAAACCTAAAATCAAAATTACCTTGTTTTGTAGTTCACACAGTTAGTAACCTTTTTGTTACTAACCCGGTTGAAAAACACAAAATAGTAGTTAAATATTGTCAATAAATACAATTATCATTGATGTTGTAAAATTGACGCCATATTCGTCATTGATGTTGTAAAATTGACGCCATATTCATAGAGGGATATGAGCAAAACTTGCTGAACTTCAGACATCATTTTCTCTTTGGCGTACCATCTAAAATCTCTTCATTTTAGCATAATTTTACAGACAAACCACTAAGCACAAGTATGCTATAAGTGTGATGATGAAACCTACGATTTGATAAAGGTTCCACCCTAACTCCTCTAAAACCAAAGACGATCTAAAATCAACATATCATTTCCTTCATCGCCGCATATCAGATCAATAGACCATATAGCGAAGAACAGAAGAAAGGTATTTGTTAATATACAGGGTGTATAAAAAAAAATGTAATCCAAGTTTAGCATACCATTGTACGTTAATTACTCGGTGTAGGAACGTAATTTTTTCATAATCATAAAGATCAGGCTTTTAGCTGTTGAATGACACGTTCAGTTTCATCCAATCTGGAGAAAAAAATGAGCAAATACGAGTCCGATAAAAATTGTTTGTCGAAATCGCATATTTTCACCTCTGTGCCTTGATACTGATTAAAGCAGTGCATATATAACAAAAGGAAAAGCAATAATCACGAATGTGTCTTTTTAACAATGAGCTTAGCCTTAGAGCTAGTTATTTACAAATTAAATTCACTGTCAAGGTTTCTGCGAGCATAGGTAAATTCTATTTAAATCTTTCTAAAATTTTATAAGTACTATATAATTGGCTCAACAAATACACTTTTTCATGCACAAAACTAAATGCTTCGTGTGCTTTTATTCATGCTTGTATTCTATTCCGATAAGAAATTTTTAATTATACGCACGTGTAAAGCACTTGAATGGGTAGCTGTTTTAATAGTTTTAATTAATATCCATCTTTGGCATATAGAAATACAATGGATTTACAATGTCAATGTAAAATATATAAATACTTACATGTAAGCCTATAATGGAAAAGTTGAAAAACTATTTAAATACAAGATATACAGTAAAAATCATATTCGAGAATTTAATTGATAATGTACACGCCCTTGGAATAAAAGACGTACTATGTCTGTGTGTTTTTGAGGATTGTCTTGGAAAGCTGTCTTTATAGTCCTCCTCTGTTCGTAAGTTTGATTATTTCTGATGGCTATAGATAACGGTTACATGGGATGTTTGGCACTTCCACGAAGTCTTTAAAGGTTTGTTGTCTTTAAAGGTTTGTTGTCTTTAAAGGTTTGTTGTCTTTAAAGGTTTCTTGTTCGATCGTACGAAAGCACAGAACAGGCAAATATCTAAAGTATTTGTATAACTATAGGATTACTGGAATTATCATAAATAATTATAAAAATATGCGTCTCTTTTGACACGATAGGTTAAGTCTACAGCAGGGCTGATGTGATCCTGAAGATTACACTAATATATAAATAAATCAAAAGTAACGTTATCAATTCTAACCATGAAAGACTAATAAGACTGATCAATATATTTAGTATCGAACTTTCCCTTAGCCTCATTTTAACAATAGATTTCTTTGTTTTTAAAATGACCAATAACAAGGCTTAAATTTTTAATTTAATTGAATACGACATTTCCGGAGTTTACTCCATCATCAGGTAAAAAGAAAATGGTTATTATAAAAAACAAAAAGAAGTAATAAGACTCTTTTAAGAGTCATAGCTAGGTATAATCCAAGGATCCTAATTTGAATCGTTGTCAAGAGAGTTCCATATAGAGATGATGCTAATACCGGAGTATCTCCATGTATAATCCATCTTTGGTATTTGTGGCATCCAGTCACAATCCAGTGATCGGAATGTTCCATTGTTTAATTTGAAATTCTCACTGACTGTTGTACATTCCATCCAATCTGTCTTCTCATGCGTATTAAGGAGTTTACGCATGTACGGCGTCTCGACGACGACTAAACAAACAGTTTGAATTAAATGCGGATTGTATGCAAATTGTGTCCGGTGTTTACTTTCGTATAAATTTAAATGTAGTTTCGAAAGGTTAAAAAAGAGCTTTAAAAGGTTAAAATAGAGCTTTAAAAAACTCGGGATTTGTACATCTCACTCAATATAACCATAGATATCTTATATACACTAGATACACTGCAAAAAATGCATTTTTTCATTTGAGTAAATGTTACTCATTTTTTGAGTAATTGCACCAATTACTCAATAATTTGAGTATATTGCACTCTTTACTCATAAACGTGAGTAAACAACAACTCCGAATTTTGAGTAAAATTCTTTGAGTAACTGCTACTCAAAGAGAAGAGTATAAATTACTCAACACTGAGTAAATGACAAAATGTACTTTACTCAACGGTTGAGTAAATGTCACCAACTCAATATTTTGAGTAAATACACATTTTTACTCAATTTTGAGTAAATGAAGAATTTACTCAAAATCGTGAGTAAGAGTAAAGAACAGCTTTACTCGAGAAGATGAGTATAATTTACTCAACATTGAGTAAATGATAAAATTCACTTTACTCAAGCGTTGAGTAAATGTCACCAACTCAATATTTTGAGTAAACGCACATTTTTACTCACTTTTGAGTAAATGAAGAATTTACTCAAATCTTGAGTAAGAGTAAACGACAGTTTACTCAAGAAGATGAGTATAATTTACTCAGCACTGAGTAAATGACAAAATTTGCTTTACTCAAGGGTTGAGTAAATGTCACCAACTCAATATTTTGAGTAAATACACATCTTTACTCTTTTTTGAGTACATGCATGAAGTATGTACTCAAATTTTGAGTAAAGAGTAAACAACAGCTTTACTCAAGAAGATCAGTATAATTTACTCAGCACTGCCGGTAAATGACAACATTTACTCTACTTATATTAAGTAGTCAAGCCCGGTTGAGTAAATTTCACCAACTCAAATTCTTAATATAATACCGATAATTTATGACAAATCTTGTAAACAAACTAAGTATGAAACTATATACCATTTAATACATTTTGATTAACAAAACCAATTTTCATATTATCTCATATCAGTAGCTATACAGTTACATAAATCTGCATTATTTTGTGCAACTTTCAAGTTAAGCAAATATTAACAGTTTATTGTAAGCAATCTAATCCATAGCGCAAAACAACGAACAGTTTATTTGCATTATCAAATCTTGGTGGATGCCAAGGGGCTGGAAATATAATGTTTCCCATCGCAAGTAAAACTTTACTTATTTTACCAAAGGTTGACTAGTAATAATGACACAACCTTCAGAATAGCCACTGCCAAAAATCTTGACTTAACCCAAGTCCTGCAACAGAAAGTTGAATAATAAATGGAAATTTTACTTTAATTAATTCTTAATAGATAATATTATAATCGTTTAGATTGATTCAGGTTTTAAATCTAGCAAAATATTTTGCTCTTTTCGTGTTAATCCTCTAGCAATACACTCACGTCCTGTCACACTTTTCCCTTTTCATAAATCGTCTAGGAGAAGTGTTATACATGATGTGGGTCTTTGCACGGTCTTTGTTACAAACTTCCTAATTATAGTATAACTAACGTTCCAGCCATTAACCAATCATCGATGGAGAAATCCATGCGGGCTGTAAACGCGGCATAGTCAAATTGCATCCTATATTCTGTCAATCTGTCGGTCCATGGTCAGTCAACGTGTTCACTGCAAAGGCGCTCGAGTCATCTAATTTTTGTTGAACACAACAAGAATTTATTTGTTGAAGATGTTAAAGAAAGACGTTCGAGAGTGGTTGATCAAAGTTGACTTTGCCGACTACTGTGAAAGTTTTAAAGGTATGTTCTACGATGGGCATATTGTGCCGCGAGCAGACAGACGACGCAATTCGGCAACGCGGCGCTATTTTTCGATTCTCATCGATATATGTAACTTTGATCCGGATTTAAGTTTTTCAAAGATTGCGCTCTAACATATTGAGTCATTTGGTATATATATTTTAAACGTTCCTTTCGTTAGCGGTTTCATTTACTTTGAAAATTCAAAAATCGCGCCGCGTTTTTGAAACGCCTCCGGTGTGTCATATGTACCGGCACTATCTTCTGCAAATTTTCAGTATATGTTCACCGCACTGTGACCCAATCTATTAAAAAATGTAAACGCTAGGTGCTATTTAACTGTACAGCATTGATTATGGTGTTTGCACGTAAAATCCTTCTTTTGAATCACCATTCGTGCGAAATTTGCTGTTAGTAATATGATCATTGCCAGACATCAGATTGATCAGAAGGACCGAGTGTAAATATTTAATATGCCTAGGTTTATAACGTTTATTATATAACAAAGGGTCGCATGTGACAATATGTGAGTAGCTATGTTCCCCAATGTGAAAATTATTTTCAATTGCTCGCCAACGGCTAAATTCCAAATTATATGCAGATAGGAAGGCAATAATATTCATCCTACTATGTTGGCTTTATATTGTAACGCTAAAACTTGACACCTATTACGAATGCATGGTAAAACTGTTATTCGCCATTCAGAAACTAAAGGGAAACATGAAAAGAATAATTAAGATGACATTCACTGATTTTTTAGACAATATGATTGATGGACAAGCTTGGCTCAACGATCAAGGTTGGTTTTACTTTCATATTTTTAAAACAGCTTGAAAGTCAATAATATAGCAGGTTATGCAGAACGGTGATCCAATGATCACGCAGCAGCTACTATATCTAGTGTAACATGTATGAGAGGTATGGTTGGCCTTAAAAGTTGACTCTGGAAGTCTCTTTTCCACAGTTTTCTACATGAAATCTTTGACTCAGATGAGGGGGTGCATGATTTTTAACTTTGCATAGTCGAAATATAGTAAAGGAGGAAACAGTAGGATTTATTAATAGAAACGAACTTGTGGGTTAAAACAGCAATATAGTAATGAACTTAAACACAGTTTGTTTTGAATTTTAATCTTAGTAGTGCTGTTTTCAGCTTTTGTGTAAGGCTGGTACTTGCCGCCTTTGACCAATAGCTCACTCAGGTGGCACATCTTAGAGCCACCTGTCAGTGGAAACTGCTATGGCATAATTCAAAGCTTGTATACATTCATGCTGATGCAGTTTACTGTTGTTGTGTAAGGCTGGTACTTGCCGCCTTTTACCAGCACTTCTTTTGAGTGGCATGGTCAAACAAGCCGCTCATGAAAGGGGAGATGCATGAATGTATACCTTCTGTATTGACAATTTTCTATTTTGCATCATGGTCAAATATATAGCAAATGAAAGAAACAGTAGGTTAGTATATACATATGCATGCAGTATATTTTCCTCTATCTATATGATAATTTAAAAATAGCACTTTTTAGCATTTCATGAACCAAAATGTACTCGTATATAAATTATATATATTACAATTACAATAATTACAATTTTACTTATATTAGACAAAATGAACTTGTGAGTTAATTAAAACAGCAAAGGTAATGAACTTAAATAACAATACAGTTTGTTTTGAATTTTGATCTTAGTAGTGCTGTTTTCGGCTTTTGTGTAAGGCTGGTACTTGCCGCCTTTGACCAATAGCTCACTCAGGTGGCACATCTTAGAGCCACCTGTCAGTGGGAACTGCTATGACATAATTCAAAGCTTGTATACATTCATGCTGATGCAGTTTACTGTTGTTGTGTAAGGCTGGTACTTGCCGCCTTTTACCAGCACTTCTTTTGAGTGGCATGGTCAAACAAGCCGCTCATGAAAGGGGAGATGCATGGATGTATACCTTCTGTATTGACAATTTTCTATTTTGCATCATGGTCAAATATATAGCAAATGAAATAAACAGTAGGTTAGTATATACATATGCATGCAGTATATTTTCCTCTATCTACACTATATGATAATTTAAAAATAGCACTTTTTAGCATTTCATGAACCAAAATGTACTCGTATATAAATTATATACGGTATATTAAATAATTACAATTTTACTTATATTAGACAAAATGAACTTGTGAGTTAAAACAGCAAAGGTAATGAACTTAAATAACAATACAGTTTGTTTTGAATTTTGATCTTAGTAGTGCTGTTTTCAGCTTTTGTGTAAGGCTGGTACTTGCTGCCTTTGACCAATAGCTCACTCAGGTGGCACATCTTAGAGCCACCTGTCAGTGGGAACTGCTATGGCATAATTCAAAGCTTGTATACATTCATGCTGATGCAGTTTACTGTTGTTGTGTAAGGCTGGTACTTGCCGCCTTTTACCAGCACTTCTTTTGAGTGGCATGGTCAAACAAGCCGCTCATGAAAGGGGAGATGCATGAATGTATACCTTCTGTATTGACAATTTTCTATTTTGCAACATGGTCAAATATATAGCAAATGAAAGAAACAGTAGGTTAGTATATACACATGCATGCAGTATATTTTCCTCTATCTATATGATAATTTAAAAATAGCACTTTTTAGCATTTCATGAACCAAAATGTACTCGTATATAAATTATATATATTACAATTACAATAATTACAATTTTACTTATATTAGACAAAATGAACTTGTGAGTTAATTAAAACAGCAAAGGTAATGAACTTAAATAACAATACAGTTTGTTTTGAATTTTGATCTTCGTAGTGCTGTTTTCGGCTTTTGTGTAAGGCTGGTACTTGCCGCCTTTGACCAATAGCTCACTCAGGTGGCACATCTTAGAGCCACCTGTCAGTGGGAACTGCTATGACATAATTCAAAGCTTGTATACATTCATGCTGATGCAGTTTACTGTTGTTGTGTAAGGCTGGTACTTGCCACCTTTTACCAGCACTTCTTTTGACGTGGCATGGTCAAACAAGCCACTCATGAAAGGGGAGATGGATGAATGTATACCTTCTGTATTGACAATTTTCTATTTTGCATGGTCAAAGATATAGCAAATGAAAGAAACAGTAGGTTAGCATTATATATATACATACAGTATATTTTGCTCTATCTATATGATATTTAGCACTTTTTTAGCATATTGCATGAACCAAAATGTACTTGCATAATACTTTATATATATTTTTACTTATATTAAACAAAAATGAACATGCGAGTTAAAACAGCAAAGGTAATGAACTTAAACAACAATACAGTTTGTTTTGAATTTTGATCTTTATTTAGTAGTGCTGTTTTCAGCTTTTGTGTAAGGCTGGTACTTGCCGCCTTTGACCAATAGCTCACTCAGCTGGCACATCTTAAAGCCATCTATCAGCGGGAACAAATCTATGCTGATGCAGTTTACTGTTGTTTTGTAAGGCTGGTACTTGCCACCTTTTACCAGCACCACTTTTGAGTGGCATGGTCAAACAAGCTGCATGCTCATGAAAGGGGAGATGCATGGATATATACCTTCTGTATAAATATTGACAATTTTCTATTTTGCATGGTCAAATACTGTGTATACCGGTAGCAAATGAAAGATATATTTTAGCATTCAGCAGTTTTTAGCATTTCATGAACTAAAATGTACTTGTATATAAATTATATATATTTTTACTTATATTAATTCATTAAGTATTAACTCAGTAAGAAACAATTACTACATGGGTTTGCCCATTGGGGGGAATGGTGAAGCTAGCTTCTGCGAACCTGTGCTTAGGCCAAATGAAAAAAATATTTGGTTAGCGTCACATTTTTAAATTTTTAAAGGGGGGATGGGGGCGGTTTTTGTACCATATCGGTGAAATTTTTTGTACTGATGTTGCGAATGGTGCAATTTTACTATAAGAATTCTGTATACCCAAGCCCACACGCTCCTATCGATCAGTATATATAGCGCGAAGGTCTGAGCATGAAAAAAATTCAAATATTAAACTGTTTAAGCTGTAAAACGAAGAGATTTACATAAAAAAGAGGCAGCAGAAATCGAGAGGCGAGCGGTGATGCCAAGTTTTTATTTAATTTGGCCTTATATATATACTGTGACATGCTTGTGCCAGGCATGCTGCATGTAAATAAAAATTAAATGTGTAATCTCACTACATTTCTTATTTTGGCATAAGGATGAAAGCTTTGAGGATGCTGTCAGCTTGTAATATGCATGGTAACCCCCCAAATTCTGATAAAGGGAAACATTGAAAACTGCAACGACTGCGACGAGATTGATGGCCGTTGTTGCCGAAACCATGGTCCTTTATATCTTCTGAAGATGGCTGGTAGATGTAGCTGTGGCATCTGTGGCTACAAATTATGTACTTATATGGACAGTACCCAGGTAGTCTTATGTACTAAAGCTACTAAACATAAACATAAACAACAGCAAGAAGCTACTGGCTTCTGTGATAACCTATTTGTGAACAAGCTCAATACAATTATGATCGAAGATGATGATTGAAACTGCTAAGTATTAAAATGTGCTATAGCCATTTTAAGCAATCTTACACGAGGCAATTTTCGTTGCAACTTCTGCCACATAGATTGATGTACAGTATATTTATAATAACATCACATAAAAAGTATTAACTGAGATTCAGCGACCTTAAATTTACTCTGATTACGTTTTACATAACATTGCTATATATGCCAGAAGTTGCATTGCAAGTTGCACCAAAAATTGCCTCATGGCCTTAATTAAACACTATATATATAGATATATTAAGACTGTTTTATCTTACCTCTTTGATCTTTTAAGACTTTATCTGATTTCATTTTTCAATTGGTGCATGTAGATGCATGTATTACAGTACAACTGAACTATTATATACTGTACATTGAAGGTTTATCAGCTCAAACGAACTGAAACCTGCCAACTGAAACTATTACAGTAAAGTCTGGAACTTATTATAAAATTGACGTCCGAGAATGACTTCCCGATCGAGCCGCCATTTTGGCTAAAGTCACTAAAGTAATAACCTTCCATCCATGTATACATATAGTTCAGTGTACTAGAGTAATAATTTTAAAAATCTTGTTGAGTTGTGGGAGGTTTTAATAATTATAAACGTTTATTCTTCAAAAAATATTGTTTGTGCTTGCATAATTCTATTGACGATTAATAGTATATATAATTATTTTTGTTTCTCAAAGTAACACACTGTGGAGTACTTTTGTTCCTTACTGTGGCACACTGTGGAGTACTTTTGTCTGCTACTTTAATGGAGCATGTTTTAGTAGATGTACTCAAAGTTTGAGTAAACTGTACATCTACAGTACTCAAAATAGAGAGTCATTTCGGGCGCATTTTATTTGAGTAACTAGAACTCTTTTTTGAGTAAAAATACTCAGAGTTTGAGTAAACTGTACATTTACTCAAAATAAGGAGTCACTATGGGTACATTTTATTGAGTAACTAGAACTCTTTTTTTTGAGTAAACATACTCAAAGTTTGAGTAAATTTACTCAAAGTTTGAGTAAAATGTACATTTACTCAAAATAAGGAGTCATTATGGGTGCATTTTATTTGAGTAACTAGAACTCTTTTTTTGAGTAAACATACTCAAAGTTTGAGTAAATTTACTCAAAGTTTGAGTAAAATGTACATTTACTCAAAATAAGGAGTCACTATGGGCGCATTTTATTTGAGTAACTAGAACTCTTTTTGAGTAAACATACTCAAAGTTTGAGTAAATTTACTCAAAGTTTGAGTAAACTGTACATTTACTCAAAATAAGGAGTCACTATGGGTGCATTTTATTTGAGTAACTAGAACTCTTTTTTTGAGTAAACATACTCAAATTTCGAGTAAAATTACTCACGTTTTGAGTACGTTTACTCAAAGTTTGAGTAATTTATTGTTTACTCCTACCGTGAGTAACTGTAAATGTGTATAACTTGAGTAGTTTCAACTCAGTTTTTTGAGTAAATTAACTCAAAAATTTGAGTAAATATTACTCACATTTTATGAGTAGTTTTACTCACTATTTTGTGTCACTGTGGGTGCATTCATTTACTCATTTTTTTGAGTGGATTCTACTCAGAATTTTTTGCAGTGTAGTGTATACAATTATTCTGCAATTCAAAAATTGAAGCCGTGATTGCAGACTCAGGATATTCCCATGAAATGAGAAGACTCGTATGTTTTCTATTTCTTAGCCAGGGAACTTAAACATTAAGTTAAGCCTATTCCAAATACATTTTCAAACTATTCAAATGATGACAGTTATTGTTGTTTTTAAGTGTTTATTATAGCGAGTGGGAAACTTCAACATGGCCGCCATCTATTCAAGTGAGGGTAACCGCTGGACTATTCAGCTTGGCTTCAATTTTACTAAAAGAAATGCGCTATCTAATGTATATAAGATATCTATGAATATAACTAATTGTTTAAAGTGCCTATGACACAAAACCCAAGTGTTTATGATTGCATTGTAAAGATCACTTAAAATGACTTAATAATTTCTTTTATAGAATTTCGATAACTTGCTTCCTTTGCAAGATATTCAACTTTGTTTCATATGCAAATATCACCTGTACGTGACATCACATTGCATAATGATATTTTGAAAACGCAATATTTTACCTTGATAAAATATTTTTACAAACAAATACAGAGGGTTAATTACCAGTTATGAAGTTA
>CACRXK020010705.1:0-17307 GCA_902702795.2 Paramuricea clavata | reverse complement strand
ATCCTCAATTTTATTAACGAGTGATCTTGTATTAGAAAGGAACAAAGAGGGTAAAGAACTTTTTTCTTTTTCTCTCGAAGGAACCTTTCTTGTGGATGTTAAATTAATATGTACCAAGTTACTTCGTCTCTTTGAGTTAATGTTTGAAGTATTATTAGAATTACAGTGGTTGTAATTTTGTCTCTGTGTAACTCTAACAGGAATAGCTAAGTTCTTTTTCTTATCATCCCATGAACAAATTCTAGGTAATTCAACCAATCTTTCTGATTTTGTTGTGGTTGATGGTTGGGCTGGGAATTTTGATAGAACTGGAAATTCTGATGAGGTCGATGATTCTGATGGGACCGGTAATTTTGATCGTATCGAAGGTTTGGGTAAGGGGGATGATTTGGGTGAGGCCGATGATTTAAACGGCGCCGTCGAAAATTTGTCAGGTGAGCGGAATGGAGTGATGTCTGATGGTTCCCTTGATGCTTGGGAATTTCACTCACAGCATCGAGAGGAATCCGATTGGTGGTTTTAGTTATGCCACGTTGGGATTGAGTATTAATTTGTCGTTTTGCATAATAGCCATGCCTGTATCGCTTCGAGTAAACCTTCTTCTTATTGGGAAGCTTACTTTGTTTATTTTTCTGCATTTTTGATGATGGTAACTCAATTAGTGGCAAATTTCCCAAACACATAGGTAGCGTCGTTTTGGTTTTACACCGTCTAAATGGTTGACCTTGTAGTTTACCTTCTACGGTATTACAATTTGATTTAGAATTCTCACATTGATAATCACGAACACTATTTGAATTGTTACTGACTTTACTCTGTAGCTTATCACTTTGATGTCCATGTGATAAACAAAACTGTTCATCCTGTAGAACTACTGATTTATTACAGGGGTTTTCACTGATTTCGTTTTGTTTACTAATTGTATGAGTATTTGATTGTTCTCTGTTCGCGATGGTTGACCGCTCATCTGTTATATTTTGTATATTTTGCATGTTAATCATTTGACTATGAATTTGCTCAATCGCTTTACTGTTCTGGTATATATTATTGGAGAGTCTCGACTCCGTTATTACGGCATCCAACTTAACACCTTCGAGTTCAATAGATAATTCGTTACACTTCCTAATATTTTCGCCGATATCCCCAGCAGAAATCGACTGGGCATTTGAACCAGACGCATTCTTTCCTAACATGCAATTTCCACAGGGAACCGGGGTTTCCTTTATCAATCTACTTATAGAATTGTAAACATTGTTTGTTAAATCAAACAGACGATCAACTTTCTTGAGAGCATCTCTCAATTCTTCAGACAAATGATCACAATTCTGGTTTTGTGTTTGAGAGGCACAATCCCGTGTTCTAAGACCATTATTACTTTGATCGATATCGATGCACTGCTTCTGTCCGTTGGTCTGGCTAACATCGGAAGGCTGGCAAACACGATTTACTACAGTTATTGAGTCAGAATTGTGGGGACTGACACCGTCACAGACATTAGTTATCGAAGTTGTGCATACCTTTAAGTTGTCTTGAAATTCATCAAGTGTGCTCGACATACACGCCTTAATCAAGCATTCCTTTACCAAATTGCCAGCCTTTCCACGGAATAGTAAAGAACTCAATTTTCCAGGATACCATGTGCATGATAAATCAAAGTTAAAGCTATCAAACTTTCTTGAATTGCCCCCTGGCGACGACCATTTACCTCGCTGGGCAAAAGCATATTCGATACATTTCTTCAGCGATTCGTGATCAGCAGACCATCTAATTCGTTCGCCATCGTAATATATCATTTCGGCAGTTTTATATCTGTAAATTTCTTTCACATCCCAAACGGTGGTCATTGTATTTTCATCGGGGTCGGAGCTCATACAAACAGAACCCGCCGCCATTAAGACTAAATTACAATCGAGATAACGAGGTCCGGAAATATTAATGACGAGGTTTAAATACATCACGTGGCGTCTCTTTGGCGTGTGGCGAGCAAAAAAAGTGGAGGTGTCACGGTACTATACTATACTTCTTTACAGCTAGTCAAGACTGATGTTCAAGAATGTTTGCGATCATTTTCTTTGCAGTTTTTGTGCTTTTTTCGAACGAAGGCAAAACACTAAACGCAGAATGTATTTGTTGCGAGGAAATAGAATCTTTGTTGAAGAACAAAACAACTGCATACCAAACTGTGTGTTTGGGACGAGCAAGTAGATTGTCGAGGAACTGTTGTAGAAATATCAAAATTGAAATCGAGAAATATCGTTATGCCTACAAGACGTTGTGTCCAACAATTGCAAAACCTGCGACAACACCAACAACACCACCGTCAACAACAACGGCAACAACACCGTCAACAACAACGGCAACAACAGCAACAGCAGCAGTAACTAGTTCACCCTCAACAGGTACAGTATGTTTGTTTTTAACGGGTTTTTACCCTTTCGTTTAAACAAATTCATGCGCCCTTCGCCTCACACTGAAAATAATAAAGAGTTATTGCTCGTGCTCCAGGGGAGCTTGAGTCTAGGTTTCGTCGTGTTGAAAATTTGTAGGTGGCGTTTTGGACTTCGTTGACCCACTAATGCATTGCGCACTTCTGATCGTGATTTGCGCACGATGCAAAATATATATGCACAGAATACATTACCACACTGCAACATTGCTTGGTGCAGTGTAATATTAAATTCTTATGCTCGTCAAGACTGTCAAGTGATAACAGCCTCGAACAATACGAATAGAGAGGTCCCTTTTCTCCCTGCTGTTTCAAAATTGTTACAATACGCCTAATACTATACAGTAGTGCTAAGTTTCCACGAATATTAATCAGTTTCTCATTTTCATTAGCTTCGGTACATGAAAAGTTACATCTTTCAATGGACGTAAACAGAATATCGATGTCTCAAGAAATGTCTACTACTGAATACTGTACCAACTGTTAATGTCCAATCTATATAATTATATGTTGCACGTTTATTCTATCTGATCGCCGCGTTGCATGTAGTATCCTCCCAGGGTAACCATATAGCCTTAATTAGCTCCAGGCTTCCCACAACAAGCATAATTGTCATGTGTCCCTCAAGTAATGCTAACTCTTGAAGCACGAGTGTACGCCTGAACTGGCGTCTTATTCAATGTCGTTTACACAGAGTGTGGTAACCGCTACAGAAAAACAGAATAAATTACGGTAAAACACAACAGAATACAATAACGGAAGTGAAACACCCTTTGCATTTTGACTGTAATAACCTGTTGATTCAATGAACATTCTATTTCCCTTATCTAGAACCTCCTGTCATTCGATGTAAAACTCCTTTGGGAATTGAAAATGGAGATATATCCGATGTAGCTATGACGTCATCAACCATCCTAGACGCCATCTCTTTGCCACATTTTGCTCGTCTGAGAAATCAACTTGGTGGCTGCGCATGGATTCCAGCGAAGAATGCTGACCGTAACTCATTCTGGCTTCAGGTTGACTTGGGAAGTCTGACAAATGTGTCAGCGGTCGCTACCCAAGGCAGTTGTTTAGGTGACCAATGGACAAAGTCATACGTCATCATGTATAGCAAAAATGACGTGGACTGGAAATATTATGGAGAACTGGGTAACATTAGGGTCAGTATTTATAAAATTCTTGCCAAAATAAAATGCACACACTAATGGTTTCATAATTAATTTTGTTAGGTATTCATTGGTAACACCGACAGCAGCAGTGTGGTAACAAATTATTTCAAGTCTCCATTTGAGGCAAGATTCATCAGAATTTCTCCCAGAAGTTGGCACAAGGACGCGGCCTTGCGAATTGAGTTGTTTACTGACAGCTGCACTCTTTCTGTAAGTTAGTAATTAAATCTTAGAAAATTAAAATGTTGGTGTCACAGACGTTTGTCTATGTAAAATCAGGGTTCTATTCCTGCCGTTTGACTCTATCAAACAACACGTGTATTTCTGCTGTTTTCTCCTGTTGATTGCCTCATTGGACCAGTAAATTAAGATGGTCGTTACTGGATCTTGAAGGAGAACAGTCCAGAACTTACAAATAAATTGAATTTGAGTTGATATTTCCCTTGTAGTAATACTGCACCGACGAAGTTGGCTCTAGAGAGAACAGTAGTTTAGAATCAAGAGCCCTGTTTAGAACTGATAAAGCTATCCAGTTTAAACAAAGTTGAGGGAACTCTTTATTTCTTCCTTCTAGCCAGTTTCTAACCCACAAGCACCACGAAGTTGTTTAGATCATCTGAAAAACGGTTTAAAAACCAACGGCTATTACAACATTTATGACGCCAGCTCAAACCTCATCACCATTTACTGTGATATGACGTCAGAGCCTGGAAAAGCCTGGACACTAGTCATGTCTTGGGCCACACGCAACAAAGACATGGTAGAATTTAAATCAACATTATTATCTGCAGATTCCCCTGTAGATGAAAGTTTACCAAACTGGAACAGATACCGAATGAGTTCGAGCATGATGAATGACCTTAGAACCCAATCCACTCACTGGCGAGCAACCTGTAGTTTTCCGACCCATGGCGTTGATTATGTTGATTACGTCAGAGGAACATTTGTAGGTTTTGACGTCATAAATTTTGAAGGAAAAAATGTTTGTAAGAGAGTAGAATACGTGAACATTCGTGGCCATAATTGTGTTGATTGCAGTTTGCCGTGGTGGCAATACACCGGTTCTTTTCTTCACACTGATAGCAGGTTTACCACTTGTGAGTTCGATCCCACTCAGGGTGCAGTTCACGACGAAGATAACTTTGGGTTCTATTATACAGTAAATTCAAATTTCCGCTGTACTGCCGACGCAAGTGCGACAACAAACTGGTGGTTTGGTGGAAATGTGGCATAACATTGCCGGATCTAAAGAAATTCTCAAACTTGCAAAAATCAAACACATTACAGCTTTTGACTGATTTCTACTGATTTTATATTAATTATAGTTACAGTTCCTGATCCCAGATTTAATCGACCTTTTTAAGAACGTAAACCTAATGCTCTATTGTAATTCTGAACTTCATTCTGTTAAATTAAAGTTGAATAAAAAGTTTAAGTTTTCCTTCTATTTTAAAAATTTTATGCTAACCAACATGCTAAGCATGTCGATATCTTGTTTAGCTCATATGCAATAGTGTTATTAGTGTGATAAACGAATTAATGCTGTTTAATTCCTTTCATTTCAAGTGCAGTGCACATTTTTGTTTTCAGTTTTTCACATTTGCACTGTGAACCTTATCCTAGCGAGGTAAGTGATGGTATCATGGTGTGACTCACTCAGTATGATTTTAAAATCTCGTTCTTTTCATTCCACGAAATGTTTCCCTTCACCCAGGAATAAATAGCCGAGCGGCATTAGTACCCTCGTCCAAATCACTCAAGGATATAAATGTGTTGCAGTCATTGCACGTTTTTAATCAGAATTTAAGAAACCACAGACCGTTTTGCATTCCCTATCAACCCCCCACCCCGGATCAGGGAGTTTCCTGTTTAGTTGTTAGCTGTTTCCTAGGTTTTAATTATATATTCAATTTGATATCTGATTCTAATTTCATTTGTTTCCACTTCAGAAATTCCATTGCGTTCAAACATATTGTTTGTCTTGCGCCTGAAGTCTCAGAAAATCATTAATTAAATTAAACCTCCCCATTAATAAATTTGAAAGGCAACGTTCAGCGAGAAAGGCTGCCTTCCAGTTAAACCCATTTTCCACCAGGCGAATTTGTTCGCGCGAACAGTAAAAAAGTAGGAACTGATCCAACAGTGCAGTGCGTTCGATCGTTTTACAGAAGATGAAATCTCACAAATTTATTCATTTTACTCATCTTGCAAAACATTGATAGATTGTATAGAATGGTTAAATCTCAGTGAGAAGGCATTTATAAGCACAACGAATGTGTGTTTTTTCTGTTATTTCAAACAAACAACCAGAAATCGTTATTTTACGCATCTTAAAAAACATCTGTTTTAAATGATGACAAATTAAGCCTTGTTTCTCTAGAATCTAGATGTTGGTTCCCTGTAAATAGTTTGAACAAGCTGGTTTTTGAACAATGTTCGAGAAGCTAGTGTTATATTTATCGTACTATTTTATATCAAAACATCAACAAACAAAACAAAAAACCTAAAATATAAACTAAACGAGTAAAATCTCTCTTCGTATTCCAATTTAGGTCTTCATTTAAACAGACTCCCAGAAGTTTATAATTTGACATTTCTTTGTTCCCCATGATTGGGTTAACAAGAATGTTATGATCATGCATAAAATTAATGAACATCTCCTTGCACTTCCCTGGGTTAAGTTTCATATTATGACTACAAGCAAATCCATGTTTGTCCATTACCACATAGTTAAGTAAGCTGATGGAATTTCTTGATAAGATCTCTAAGGCCAAGGTATCGTCAACAAACTTGATTCTTAAAGGCCAATCTGCGATTAGACCGTTTGTCGTTACTGTAAATAAAATGACTCCTGCTTCGTTCCTTGTGGAATTCCTCCCTTCACTTTTCTCCATTCAGACGAGGTATCTTCAATTTTTGCGGCTTGTTGTCGATTAGTTAAAAATGCCGCGATCCATCTGATAAGCACAGGGGAAATTGAGATAACGAGGTCCGGAAATATTAATTACGAGGTTTAAATACATCACGTGGCGTCTCTTTGGCGTGTGGCGAGCAAAAAAAGTGGAGGTGTCACGGTACTATACTATACTTCTTTACAGCTAGTCAAGACTGACGTTCAAGAATGTTTGCGCTTACTTTCTTTGCAGTTTTTGTGCTTTTTGCGAACGAAGGCAAAACACTAAACGCAGAAGGTATTTGTTGCGAGGAAATAGAATCTTTGTTGAAGAACAAAACAACTGCATACCAAACTGTGTGTTTGGGACGAGAGAGTAGATTGTCGAGGAACTGTTGTAGAAATATCAAAATTGAAATCGAGAAATATCGTTATGCCTACAAGACGTTGTGTCCAACAATTGCAAAACTTGTGACAACACCAACAATAACACCGTCAACAACAACGGCAACAACAACAGCAGTAACTAGTTCACCCTCAACAGGTATGCTTGCTTTTAACTGGTTTTTACCCTTTGTTTAAACAATTCATGCGCCCTTCGCCTCACACTGATAATAATAAAGTGTTATTGCTACTGCTCCAGGGGAGCTTGAGTCTAGGTTTCGTCGTGTTGAAAATTTGTAGGTGGCGTTTTGGATTCCGTTGACCAAGTAATGCATTGCGCACTTCTGATCGTGATTTGCGCACGATGCAAAATATATATGCACAGAATACATTACCACACTGCAACATTGCTTGGTGCAGTGTAATATTAAATTCTTATGCTCGTCAAGACTGTCAAGTGATAACAGCATCGAACAATACGAATAGAGAGGTCCCTTTTCCCCCTGCTGTTTTAAAATTGTTACAATACGCCTAATACTATACAGTAGTGCGAATATTAACCAGTTTCTCATTTTCATTAGCTTCGGTACATGAAAAGTTACATCTTTCAATGGACGTAAACAGAATATCGATGTCTCAAGAAATGTCTACTACTGAATACTGTACCAACTGTTAATGTCCAATCTATATAATTATATGTTGCACGTTTATTCTATCTGATCGCCGCGTTGCATGTAGTATCCTCCCAGGGTAACCATATAGCCTTAATTAGCTCCAGGCTTCCCACAACAAGCATAATTGTCATGTGTCCCTCAAGTAATGCTAACTCTTGAAGCACGAGTGTACGCCTGAACTGGCGTCTTATTCAATGTCGTTTACACAGAGTGTGGTAACCGCTAAAGAAAAACAGAATAAATTACGGTAAAACACAACAGAATACAATAACGGAAGTGAAACACTCTTTGTATTTTGACTGTAATAACCTGTTGATTCAATGAACATTCTATTTCCCTTATCTAGAACCTCCTGTCATTCGATGTAAAACTCCTTTGGGAATTGAAAATGGAAATATATCTGATGTAGCTATGACGTCATCAACCATCTTAGACGCCATCTCTTTGCCACATTTTGCTCGTCTGAGAAATCAACTTGGTGGCTGCGCATGGATTCCAGCGAAGAATGCTGACCGTAACTCATTCTGGCTTCAGGTTGACTTGGGAAGTCTGACAAATGTGTCAGCGGTCGCTAGCCAAGGCAGTTGTTCAAGTGACCAATGGACAAAGTCATACGTCATCATGTAGCAAAAATGACGTGGACTGGAAATATTATGGAGAACTGGGTAACATTAGGGTCAGTATTTATAAAATTCTTGCCAAAATAAAATGCACATACTAATGGTTTCATAATTAATTTTGTTAGGTATTCATTGGTAACAACGACAGCAGCAGTGTTGTAACAAATTATTTCAAGTCTCCATTTGAGGCAAGATTCGTCAGAATTTCTCCCAGAAGTTGGCACAAGGACGCTGCCTTGCGAATTGAGTTGTTTACTGACAGCTGCACTCTTTCTGTAAGTTAATAATTAAATCTTACAACATTTAAATGTTGGTGTCACAGACGTTTGTCAATGTTCGTTTCATCTCTGTAATCAGGGTTCTATTCCTGCTGTGTGACTCTATCAAACACCGCGTGTATTTCTGCTGTTTTCTCCTGTTGATTGCCTCATTGGACCAATATATTAAGATGGTCGTTACTGGATCTTGAAGAAGAACAGTCCAGAACTTACAAATAAATTGAATTTGAATTAATATTTCCCCTGTAGAAATACTGCACCGACGAAGTTGGCTCTAGAGAGAACAGTTTAGGATCAAGAGCCCTGTTTAGAACTGATAGAGCTATCCAGTTTAAACAAAGTTGAGAGAACTCTTTATTTCTTCCTTCTAGTCAGTTTCTAACCCACAAGCACCACGAAGTTGTTTAGATCATCTGAAAAACGGTTTAAAAACCAACGGCTATCACAACATTTATGACACCAGCTCAAACCTCATCACCGTTTACTGTGATATGACGTCAGAGTCTGGAAAAGCCTGGACACTAGTCATGTCTTGGGCCACACGCAACAAAGACATGGCAGAATTTAAAACGAATGCATTTTATGTAGATTCCCCCGTGGATGAAAGTTTACCAAACTGGAACAGATACCGAATGAGTTCGAACATGATGAACGAGCTTAGTGCCCAGTCCACTCACTGGCGAGCGACCTGCAGTTTTCCGACCCATGGCATTGACTATGTTGATTACGTCAGAGAAAAATTTGTAGATTTTGACGTCATAAATTTTGTAGGATCTGGTGATTGCGAGAGTGTAGAATACGTGAATATCCGTGGCCATCAGTGTAGTGATTGCAGTGTGCCGTGGTGGCAAAATTCTGGCGATGGTCTTCACACTGATAGTTCTTATAGCTCTTGTTCTTATAAGCCATTGGCACGTGGGAACGAAGATAATTTTGGCCACTATGGCGAAGTAAATTCAAAGTTCCGCTGTACTGCTGACGCAAGTGCGACAACAAACTGGTGGTTTGGTGGAAATGTTGCATAACATTGCCGGATTTAAAGAAATTCTCAAACTTGCAAAAATCAAACACATTACAGCTTTTGACTGATCACTACTGATTTTATATTAATTATAGTTACAGTTCATGATCCCAAATTTAATTGACTTTAAATAACGTAAACCTAATGCTTTATTGTAATTCTGAAAAAGTTGAATAAAAAGTTTAAAGTTTTGCTTCTATTTTTAAAATTTTATGCTAACCAACATGCTAAGCATGTCGATATCTTGTTTAGCTCATATGCAATAGTGTTATTAGTGTGATAAACGAATTAATGTTGTTTAATTCCTTTCATTTCAAGGGCAGTGCACATTTTTGCTTTCAGTTTTTCACATTTGCACGGTGAACCTTATCCTAGCGAGGTAAGTGATGGCATCATAGTGTGACTTACTCAGTATGATTTTAAATTTTCGCTCTTTTCACTCCAGGCAGTCCGCCATAATTTTAAGATCAGTGGTAAGAGATATAGTCAACACTTCTTGACTTATCATCACGAAATGTTTCCCTTCACCCAGGTATAAATAGCCGAGTGGCATTAGTACCCTCGTCCAAATCACTCAAGGAGTCAAGGATATAAATGTGTTGCAGTCATTTCACAGACCGTTTTGCGTTCCCTATCAAGCCCCCACCTACCCCGAATCAGGGAGTTTCCTGTTTAGTTGTTAGCTGTTTCCTAGGTTTTAATTATATATTCAATTTAATATCTGATTCTAATTTCATTTGTTTCCATTTCAGACATTCCATTACGTTCAAACATATTGTTTGTCTTGCGCCTGAAGTCTCAGAAAATCATTAATTTAAATTAAACCTCCCCATTAATAAATTTGAAAGGCAACGTTCAGCGAGAAAGGCTGCCTTCCAGTTAAACCCATTTTCCACCAGGCGAATTTGTTCGCGCGAACAGTAAAAAAGTAGGAACTGATCCAACAGTGCAGTGCGTTCGATCGTTTTACAGAAGATGAAATCTCACAAATTTATTCATTTTACTCATCTTGCAAAACATTGATAGATTGTATAGAATGGTTAAATCTCAGTGAGAAGGCTTGTATAAGCACATCGAATGTGTTTTTTTTCTGTTATTTCAAACAAACAACCAGAAATCGTTATTTCACGCATCTTAAAAAACGTTTGTTTTAAATCATGACAAATTAACTCTTGTTTCTCTAGAATCTAGATGCTGGTTCGCTATAAATAGGTTGAACAAGCTGGTTTTTGAACAATGTTCGAGAAGCGAGTGTTATATTTATCGTATTTTATATCAAAACATTAACAAACAAAACAAAAAACCTAAAATATAAACAAAAGTTCCAGTAACATGTGTCCTCGCAGTTTGGGCCTGGGCCCTTCCTAAAGTAGCTTGCATAATATTGAACTCAGTAGACCGCGACACCCCCACATTTTTGGCTCTGCTTTTTTGGCATCCCGCGCAATCATCACGTGATATCTCGTACCTGTATGTACCAACCGGTCTTGAAAAACATACAGGCCCGCATTCTGCCAAAGTGTATGCCGACACTATATTACAAGACTTACAAGATCGAGATCACATTTTCGGTAAAAGGGAAATCATAAGTATTTATGGAGCTCTAAAATGAAGAAATCTGGTTGAATTGTTCCATATATTTTGTTGCATTGACCTTCGTTCGGACGTCTGTGACCTTGTTTACGTTTGAATACATTGACAGTTGAGTAACGAATTTCTGGCGTTAAATTCTAAACTACGCACCTGATTGTTCAATAAAATTAGAAACCCCGGCATTTAATTAATTTACCCGCCAGACTGTCAAACTGAAACTTGCAGGTTTTCACTCTCTGGCTGCAACAAATTGCGATCACGAGGTCCGGAAATATTAATTACGAGGTTTGAATACATCACGTGGCGTCTCTTTGGCATGTGGCGAGCAAAAAAAGTGGAGGTGTCACGGTACTATACTATACTTCTTTACAGCTAGTCAAGACTGATGTTCAAGAATGTTTGCGCTTACTTTCTTTGCAGTTTTTGTGCTTTTTGCGAACGAAAGCAAAGCACTAAACGCAGAAGGTATTTGTTGCGAGGAAATAGAATCTTTGTTGAAGAACAAAACAACTGCATACCAAACTGTGTGTTTGGGACGAGCGAGAAGGTTGTCGAGGAACTGTTGTAGAAATATCAAAATTGAAATCGAGAAACATCGCCATGCCTACAAGACGTTGTGTCCAACAGTTGCAAAACCTGTGACAACACCACCGTGAACAACAACGGCAACACCACCGTCAACAACAGCGGCAACAACAACAGCGGCAACAACAACAGCAGTAACTAGTTCACCCTCAACAGGTATGTTTGTTTTTAACGGGTTTTTACCCTTTTGTTTAAACAAATCCACGCGCCCTTTGCCTCACACTGATAATAATAAAGAGTTATTGCTCGTGTTCCAGGTGAGCTTGAGCCTAGGTTTCGTTGTGTTGAAAATTTGTAGGTGGCGTTTTGGACTTCGTTGACCCAGTAATGCATTGCGCACTTCTGATCCTGATTTCGCAATATGGCCACTGCGAGAAATGGCGGAATATAATTATCAATATTATAAACATCAATATTATTCAAAGAAGAGCTTTGAGAATTATTTTACAAGAACTTAGCTATAACGATGCACGAGAACTTATTAATATTCCATCCTTGTAGGAACGTCGTGAGATTTTATGCGAACAGTTCTTTTTGAGAGATGAGAACCTTCAAAAATTGGATGAATTTTTACCTAATAAATCCTCTTCGGTTTATGATACGAGGGCAAATTGTAAATATAATAATTATTATTGTAAAACAGAACGTTTTAGAAAATCCTTCTTACCACAAATTATTTTGAAGCACGAGTGTACGCCTGAACCGGCGTCTTATTCAATGTCGTTTACACAGAGTGTGGTAACCGCTACAGAAAAACAGAACAAATTACGGTAAAACACAACAGAATACAATAACGGAAGTGAAACACTCTTTGTATTTCGACTGTAATAACCTGTTGATTCAATGAGCATTCTATTTCTCTTATCTAGAACCTCCTGTCATTCGATGTAAAACTCCTTTGGGAATTGAAAATGGAAATATATCCGATGTAGCTATGACGTCATCAACCATCCTAGACGCCAGCTCTTTGCCACATTTTGCTCGTCTGAGAAATCAACTTGGTGGCTGCGCATGGATACCGGCGACGACTGCTGACCGTAACTCATCGTGGCTTCAATTGATTTGGGGAGTCTGACAAATGTGTCAGCGGTGGCTACCCAAGGCAATTGTTTAGGTGACCAATGGACAAAGTCATACGTCATCATGTATAGGGAAAATGACGTGGACTGGAAATATTATGGAGAACTGGGTAACATTAGGGTCGGTATTTATAAAATTCTTGCCCAAATAAAATGCATTCACTAATGGTTTCATAATTTTGTTAGGTATTCGTTGGTAGCACCGACAGCAGCAGTGTTGTAACAAATTATTTCAAATCTCCATTTGAGGCAAGATTCGTCAGAATTTCTCCCAGAAGTTGGCACAAGGACGCTGCCTTGCGAATTGAGTTGTTTACTGACAGCTGCACTCTTTCTGTAAGTTAATAATTAAATCTTAGAAAATTAAAATGTTGGTGTCACAGACGTTTGTCAATGTTCGTTTCATCTCTGTAATCAGGGTTTTTTTATTCCTGCTGTTTGACTCGTCTCTGTCAACCCATGCATTTTTGCTGTTTCCTCCTGCTGATTGCCTCATTGGACCAATAAAATTAAATAAGATGGTCGTTATTGGATCTTGAAGGAGAACTTATGAATAACTTAAATTCCAGTTAATATTTCTTCCTGTATAGATTAATTGGACCGACAAAGATGCTCTACTGTAGAGAGAACAGTGTAGAACCAAGTTCCCTGTTTAGAACTGATAAAGCTATCCAGTTTAATTAAACAAAGTTAAGATAGAGCTATCCAGTTTAAACCAAGTTGAGAGAACTCTTTATTTCTTTTTTCTAGCCAGTTTCTAACCAACAAGCACCACGAAGTTGTTTAGATCATCTGAAAAACGGTTTAAAAACCAACGGCTATTACAACATTTATGACGCCAGCTCAAACCTCATCACCGTTTACTGTGATATGACGTCAGAGTCTGGAAAAGCCTGGACACTAGTCATGTCTTGGGCCACACGCAACAAAGACATGGTAGAATTTAAATCAACATTATTATCTGCAGATTCCCCTGTAGATGAAAGTTTACCAAACTGGAACAGATACCGAATGAGTTCGAGCATGATGAATGACCTTAGTACCCAGTCCACTCACTGGCGAGCGACCTGTAGTTTTCCGACCCATGGCGTTGACTATGTTGATTACGTCAGAGGAAAATTTGTACATTTTGACATCATAAATTTTGTAGGATCTGGTCATTGCAAGAGAGTAGACTATGTGAATATTCGTGGCCATCAGTGTAGTGATTGTAATATGTCGTGGTGGCAAACGTCTAAGGATGGTCTTCACACTGATAGTTCTGCAATTTTTTGTGGTTACGATGCAACGCAGGGGGCTGTTCGAACCGAAGATAATTTTGGGCTCTATATTGGAGTAAATTCAAATTTCCGCTGTACTGCCGACGCAAGTGCGACAACAAACTGGTGGTTTGGTGGAAATGTCGCATAACATTACCGGATCGAAAAAACTCTCAAATCATCGGAAAAATTCTCAAATCATTGAACACATTGCAGCTTTTGATTGATTACTGATTTTATATTAGTTACAGTATAGTTACAGTTCATGAGATGCAAATTTAATTGACTTTCTAAAGAACATAAACCTAAAGCTTTATACTGTAATTCTGAACTTCATTCTATTAAATTAAAGTTGAATAAAGTTAAAATTCTCGCTTCTAATTCTATTCTTAAAATTTTATGCCAAGCAACATGCCAAGCATGTCGATATCTTGTTTAGGTCATATGCAATAGTGTGATAAACGAATTAATGTTGTTTAATTCCTTTAATTTCAAGTGCAGTGCATATGTTTGCTTTCAGTTTTTCACATTTGCATTGTGAACCTTATCCTAGCGAGGTAAGTGATGGTATTATGGTGTGACTTACTCAGTAAGATTTTAAATTATCACTCTTTTCACTCCAGGCAGTCCGCCATAATTTTGAGATCAGTGGTGAGACCACCAGTACCCATGAGTGAACGCTTCTTGACTTTCCATCTCGAAATGTTTTCCTTCACCCAGGTGTAATTAGCCGAGCGGCATTAGTACCCTCGTCCAAATCACTTGAGGGGAATGTGTTACAGTCATTTCACGTGTAAGGAACCACAGACCGTTTTGCATTCCCTATCAAGCCCCCCCACCCCACCCCTATCACGGATCAGGGAGTTTCCTGTTTAGTTGTTAGTTGTAGCTGCACTCAGGTGCAGGGTGACCTGGCTTCCATCCGCCATACCTATAAAACTCGCCTGATAGCAGACAAACTCTGCATCCAGGATAGCCCCCCCCCCCCAATTAATTAATTATTGTTTAACTACTACTGTACTATATAAACATTGCCCAAACCTTGACTTGTAGGCTTGTTCCTGTGATCGTGGGGTCATAAATTGTTCTCCTCTGGCCTCCTGCAAACACAAAACAACATCATGACTTCTTTAATTTAAAAGTTTATTTGAAAACGGTCCTTAAAATGTCATTATGAGCAAACCAAAAAAAAATCAAAATTGCGTTCAGCCCTATATAGATCCAGTTAGACTCGTTTCTTACCGTAACTTTATGTGTTAAACCCCGCAAAAGGTTGTTTACTTTCAATCCCAATAGCTCTGACGCCATTTTTGTTTCTTCGTCGCCTTGGATAAACGCTGCATCTTGGCCATCAACCTAGAACGAGAGTGAGATTGATAATAAAAGATAGGAAGAACAGTTTAGAACTGACAGAGTTATCCAATATAAATAAAGTTACAGTAGTTTAGTTCAGGCATTCTTTTGCAGTAACACTGGATCAATAAGAGATGATCCTTACTGGACCTCTAGGATGAACAGTTTAGAACTGATAGAGCTATCCAGTATAAATAAAGTTAGTTTAGTTTAGGTTTCGTCCTGTAGTAACACTGGATCAATGAGAGATGATCCTTACGGGACCTCTAGGGAGAACTGATAAAGCAAAATAAATAAACTTAGTTTATGTCCAAATTTCGTAACTGCATCTCACCTGTCTAATTCCAAACAAGACATTTCCTAGATGAAGTATGGTCGATAAAATGGCAAAGATTCCATCTTGGTCGTCTTTCTGCAAAACCAAAAATATAAACATTAGCAATAATATGACCATGTCTATTCAATATCCAACTCTTACCACTCTCGTTTGACCTCCAGGGCTTAAGAGTGGTGGATGTTCAATGAAAGCAATGGCTACGGATGTTCCTTATTGAAAATGATTACAGTATCAAATAATACTCTCACCTTAATTCGAAGAACTTCCATTGCTGCAACCAGATGACAGAAATCCTGCACGTCATTCTTGCCTTGAATCACACAGCTCTTTCCCTACAAAAAATCAAGATTTGATTAATCTCTCCGTAAGTCATGCTTTCTTGTCGGTGTTGTTTAAGCAGTCGGTACAAGTACCTGATTTAGATATGCATAATCTTCAGCTTTCTTTAACGAATACTTTTGTTTTTCTTCCTGAGGCAGTCCAGCCAACATTTCGTAAAATATGTGGTAATTCCTCTCACCGTATGCCTGAAAGGATATCAGGTTGTAGGGCTTGAATTTTATCGCGGCAATTGCCGTAGAGGGATAACAAAATGCCGTGGATCATTGCGGCAACGACGGCAATTTTTGGCCGTATAGTGTAACTTTTATACTATTCACTGTGCATTACTATTTTGATACTTGAATTCAGATGTTGATCAAATCATGCGTAAATTACTATTTTAGTCTCAGTTTTCTTCGAAAAAAAAAACACTAAAGAAATACGTAAACATGTTTCTAGCTTGTCAACAATCCAAAGTAACAATAAATTAAATTTTTATTACAGTAATTTGAAAAAATGCCGTGTTTGGAAACTGCCAAATTGCCGTAGACAACTGTTACGTTCTACGGAAATTTTTAACGCCATTGCCGTCGATTGATTTCAGGGAAATTCGAGGCCTGATATCAGGTGTTATTTACAATAATAAAGTGTTTTTAAAACAGTAGTTTCATTTGATTCATAATTCTGGATATCATGAGAATTCAGTAAAACCCCGACTCACAGTCCCTTTAAAACGGCATCTCTTTATCACGGCTATTTATTTCCATTATATTAATGCCCTTACTAAGATTCCATAAATATGGTCACCCGTTAACATGGCCAAATTTTTCTGGGTTAGGAATAAGAGTATTCACAACCAGGTGTGACAAAAACATAATATCATTTAGCATTACCTGGCCTACAATTCTTGAGCGTTCCAGCAGATATTCTGAGATCTGAGCACCACAAATACATCCAACTCTGTAAGTTAACAAGATACACTCATCTATATTGACCAACATTCCTATATATACAGTATATCACTGTACATTAGATAACTCACTGAAACACTAGTCAGGAGTAATCAAATTTTGGAAAGTGTGCATAAACAAGCATTAAGTCGTGTTTATCTACTAGATAACATACTTGTCAAAATGTAGTTCAAGGTATTTTCCAAACCGACTTGAGTTGTCATTCTTTACAGTTTTTGCATTTCCAAAAGATTCCAAAAGTGGAGTGGCTTCAATAATCTGCAAAGTTATAAGTTTTTTATAGTTTAGGGAGCGGTCATTAATTATTAGGGGGGGGGGGGG
>CACRXK020010704.1:5403-17307 GCA_902702795.2 Paramuricea clavata | reverse complement strand
CCCCCCCCCCCCGTCGACAACAATTTTGGAAAGTTTCTCCGGAAAATTTTTTTGACAACTCGGACACAATCCGAAAAAGTCGGGCAAATTTCTTTCCGCCCCCCTAATTTTTTCCTTCCCGTACGCCCATGCAGTCAACTCTCATAGAACGCTTGTTCTTGTTTGATCGATGCGTTTTAAGCCTTCCATTTTTGTGCGTAAGCCATTTTGAAGTGGTTTTTAAACTCTCCTGCACTCGAAGGTTTACTTTTGAAAATAATTTTAGACCCCAAACTATATCCATTCTTGCATACCTTCATTCCTGCATCCTTAATCATTTGAATTAATTCCAAAGGTTTATCTACAATTTATTGACAAACGTGTTTTAAAGTTTACGAGCTGTAGGTTTAGCAGCTAAATTTTGCCTAGACTGCTAGAGTTTGATACGTTTGTGGTTTTGAAAAACATGTTTTTACTTGATTTACTCTTTCAAACAAACTCTGCAGTGAACAGAGGCTGTGACTACAACAAAATCAATATACAGTAAATCGCCAACATTATTTGTATTTTGTAAGACGTTTTAAAAATCATTATGTATACCAATGACACGTTTTCACAATTTTGTAACTTTCACATATCGCAGAGTGATTTGAAAGAGTAAATCAGACGAAAACATTAGTGATTGACCGATTACCGATTATTCATGTCACAATCTACCCGATACTGATTTTATAATGACGTCATAATATCAGTCGACTGAGTAAATGTGACGTCATTCATGTCGATTTTTAACGATAATTCCCAACGTAACATGTTACTGCAACCAAAGATCGTTAAAACCGTTAATAAATGGCACACTTCACGCATTAATTTAACATATCAACGCGTGCAATGCATATAATTTTTAAAGTGCGTATTTTTTAAACAATCGGTTTTAGACTATCGAAAATATACATAATTCTACCGATTCCGATTGTCTGCCGATAAGGCAAAAATCGGCCCGATGCCGATATCAATTATTGGTCAATCACTAGAAAACATGTCTTTCAAAACCATGACCTTCATTCAAAATCCATCAAAAGTAAATAAAATATATAGGACAAGTACAGTATTTCCTTCTCTTCTGCATGCAAATAATCAAACAAACATATAGATCTTACACTTTCAGCCTATTACAATTAAGTTTTTTTAATTACCTGTAGCTTCCAAATGAAATGTGTACTGATCAGCTCCAGCGTCCGCCATGTCTTTTACCCACTAAAGAAAAAACACACATTGTAAGGGAAATTATATACAGTATCAGCTGCTATAATACAACGTGACCATTATAACCCAGCGAAGAAGAAAGGGATTATGATTTAATGAGATACGGCTAATATAGCGCCAGGGAGTTCGCCACAGGTTTCCCCCAATTACGGCGACCCCATAAATCATCACATATTATGTTTTACTGCAAGTATTTAACTGTATCCCTATTTGTATATTGTAAATTGAGGGCCACAGGTTTGTTAGTTTTTAGTAAAAAGTACATTTACTTTTTTACAGGTGGCCGAAACTAATTTGCAGTTAATGAACTATAGGATGGAGATCGGAGGAAATTTTTTTGAGAAATTTATACATCTCAGAAGGTTTATCAGTTTGATTATAGGGAAAACGTAACTCAGATCTTAATTTTTTCGTAAAAAAAGGACATGCAACTATTAACGACGTTCTTGCAAGTGTATAAACATTTGCAAAAGGTACTGGGAAATTTCTAATATGCTAGTGTGCCCAGGATCTTCTGACCCAGGTATACAGTTAGCTCAAGTCATCTGCATGCAGGTAACCGTGCAGGGTTACCGCAGATTCCAACATTTGACACCTGTGCTACTATGTGCTGCCCTCCTTAAAGTGCATATGACATGAAATTTCTTATTTTCTTAAATGAAAGAACTCTTTAAGTTGTAGTGTAACTTATTTTTCAGGTTCTTGTTTTTATGGTTTGTTCCCGAGATATTTCAATTTGTTTGATATGTAAATGAGTGTGAATATGTCCGCTAATTTATGACGTCATGTTGGTTGCAAGCTCTTCAAAATGCTTGAATATCACTGCTATTATCCAAGATGATAATTTCAAACTTCACTGGTAAATGTGATGACTGGAGAAAAACGTGAACTGATATCAACCGTTTTTAGAGTTAATACATTTAAAATCAGTGTAAGTTGAGCTTGCAACCAACGTGACGTCATAAATTAGCGGACATATTCACATCATTTACATATCAAACAAAATGAAATATCTCGGGAACAAACCATAAAAACAAGAAACTGAAAAATAAATTACACTACAACTTAAAGAGTTCTTTCATTTAAGAAAATAAGAAATTTCACGTCGTATATGCACTTTAAATAAAGACTCCATCATTCTCAATCATATGTTGAATGAAATTAGAATTACAAACAAACAACGAAGATCAATTTGGTAAATTTTATAATGTATTATTATTTTGAGCACATATATATCAATGAACATTTTTTTGTACCTGTTCTGGTTTTGCCACCATCATATGCATATCTACAAGAAGTTTAGAAAATTAATGTCTCACAGTAGTTGCAGTATTACATGTTTATCGCAGATGTTCATAATAAATTTGTTTTGTGGAAAACATCATGCATGCAATGGACCATTTGCATTATAGACTAAATTTTGATCTAGACAAAAATTTCATCACAGCTTGAAAGAGCATCACAAAATTAGCAATATTCCAACACCCGATTGGGCTGTCAATTTCCCGTGCGTAATACAAAATGACTGAAAATTGCAAATTTCGCAAGGCTATATTATCCGCATTTTACAACATTTCGCAACGAAACTTTGGAATATTACTAATTTTATGATGCTCTTTCAAGCTGTGATGAATTTTTTGTCTAGATCAAAATTTAGTCTATAATGCAAATGGTCCATTTGTTTGTTTTATTTGTTCTTCTAGATTATTACAAAATTAAATAAGTTTTGTCTAACGTTTTTGTGTAAAACCATTTTCAAAGACTTGAACGTTTGTTCATTTTATCCGTTGATGTTTATCTTGCGTCAGCTATTAAATTATTAATGAAGTTGCATATGTTGGAAAGAGACAGATAGTTAAAATCGAACAACTGGCAACTAAGCAAGACAACAATATTAAACTTGAAACACATTTTTGTGGCATATATTTTGGGCATATATTTTCTACCAGTAATTAATTATTTATTGCATTACTTCACACAAGTGGGTTACAAATCTATGAGTAACATGCCTAGCTATATACAGGAATGTCCATTTTACTAATTAACAGTCCTTACAACACGCCATATTGTAGAGATCGACGCAGATTGGTGCATGATTATTGGGAGGTGGGTGGGTTTTTTAAATTTTCACTTCTTTGCCATGCAAGGTTTTGATAGCCACAAATTTTGCCAGAGATGTTAACGCACTGGTTAAAGTCTTGCGAATGAACAGTGCACGTCGAACTGCGATCAAAAGTCCTTGCGCAAAAAGGGGGGCATTGTATGTATATATATGCACGTATAATTTCTGCTTGGTTAATCCCAAGTTTGCATCAGTTGTGCACATGCTTAGTAGCCTATAAGTTCGATTTTTATCTGATATTTTGTGATATTAACAGGACTAGAAAACGGTTCCTTTGTTCGACCAAGGTACTTGGATCTTGTACGGATTAATTTTTGTGACGCAGATGTGTTGGCATATACTGAAAACACCCTCGGGCAGATAGAGTCTACTAGAACATATTACTCCATTAACCGCAATTTATAGCTAATTTGCTTAAATTGATTATTTAGTAAATAATAATTATCGTCAGTTATTTAATTTTGTAATAATCCAGAAGAACAAATAAAACAAACAAAATGAATGAACCTGGATTCAAACCTTTTAACAACTCATGCATGCATGTGTATTTATGAAGCTTTGAATCAGGCATCCCTTCGTTTGGTTATTCGTTGGTGGCTACTTTTCTCTTTTATTTTCAAGCTTTACATCCTTTGTTCTGATGTTCATGTTCGTCAGAGCTGTGGAGTTTTTGACACGTTAATTCGATCCCCTTGTTGAACCATTCAAGAAATTCTTTCAAGCGCTTAATCATTTCTGTTACAGCCAATTAAGGTGTGCATGAGCACAAACTGTATGTATATCAATTCATGCAAGTTTTATCACATGACACATTGCCATACTGTTCTACCCTGCCCTGGTCTTACATGTACAGTATGTCCCCATGTCTCACCGATTATGCCAGATTCCTTTGGAATCCTAAACTAGTATAAACAGCACTTGAGACAAGGCTGCATGGATCTATAAATGTACTTGCACTTTTTCAGTGACATATATAATTATATATGATCGAGGGGTGTCACAAATTATGATGAAGTGAGGGTGTGCTAATCATCCTTATTTGCAAGCTGAGAGCTACACTGCATTTCGGGTAATGCATGCTGAGAGCTACACTGCATACTAATTTGTTTTCCAGGTTTTTTTTAGGATTTTTCAGTTCATCTAATATATTTCATAATACTAACTATAGTACTTTTGTACCCTTAACTGCCTGTTGATGCATAGTTAGAAGGTGACTGTTTTGTGCACCCACAATTAGATTTTTAACTTTTCTGCTGACTGCACCTGATCGAGATGCATAAACTTTCCAATTAATAAAGTAATATAAGTATATAACCCCTTTAAGAGGCAATGCACCTATGCTAACTATTTATAGTCATTTTATACTCTAGGGCCGGTTGTTCAAAGCTGGGTTAGTTTAACCCTAGGTTAACCTAAAATTCAAAGCAAACATCCTGACAGCTTTTCTATAAATTTGGAAATATTTCTTCAGAGATCTTGTCCTGGATCAATAGGAGTTTACTTCTCTGAAGTTTTGAAATACACTGATGTGTAGAAGTACACAAACTAAAACAGCGGGTTAAATTTAACCCAGGGTTAGCATTAACCCACCTTTGAACAACTGGCCCCAGCTGTCTAACACCATACAATTATCCTATTCGTCAAGGGGAGAGTGCTGCCACTCAATGGCAACTGTTACTGTACTCATGCAATGCTGCTAGGTAAAGTTCGAAGAATATATCTAATAAAAGCTGTCTGTATTGTATCTTAATCATAAGCAAGCTAGGTACCGGTAATGCACACAGCACCAGTCCTGTACTTTGGTTGCCATTCTAATGATGTACTCATTTTCTTAGGTCACTAATTAATAGAATAGTACGTACACAACAGGCCTCAAAATAAATCTGGAAGGTATACCGGTCTTCATGACCATGATTTTTAATTTTGCCGGTCATCTTTTGACTTTAAGTGAACTTGTGCAGGTATGATTACAGATAATCTGAATATCTTGAATTCTGAATAAAATGCCCATTTTATTGGCGAGAATTATGATCGAGAATAGCCTGCGAACAGGCTCTCAAGCTGAATTGAGAGCCTGCATCGATGACTAATGAATTTGAATATCTGCGTCTCAAATCGTGACGCGAAATTCTCATTGGTCAGATGCTATTTCCGCTGAGCTCTATATATGTCAACTGCTGAAGCACTATGCATAAAAAACACATTAACTGATCAAATTGGTCTTGGCCGTCTTATCTCAAAGCACGAAATGTTCTGTTTTGAGAAAACAGTATTTAAAACATTTGAACTTTTGCTTGAATATCTTATATTTCGAAAAACAGTATAAACTGTACGGTCTAAATTTAGTTTGCACGGTCTAAATTTAGTTTGCACGAAAGTTGTAAACAACACCATATAAGGATAGACATTCCATATTTGGAAAAACGAACGTTACGGGGCAGATATTCAAATTCATTAGTCATCGATGCAGGCTCTCAATTCAGCTTGAGAGCCTGTTCGCAGGCTAGATCGAGAAAAGATTTACAAACAGACAAAACAAAAAGATCTATATATAACAATGTCAACATGCAAACAATGCAGATAAAAACTCTCAGATTTAGAATCATTTGATGACAAATGTATAGTTTGAGTTGCGAGCGTAGGCTTTTATAGGTGCAATGCCTGCGGTGAATGGCCAATTTGCATTATAGACTAAATTTTGATGTAGACAAAAATTTCATCACAGCTTGAAAGAGCATCACAAAATTAATTAGTAATATTCCAAAGTTTCGTTGCGAAATGTTGTAAAATGCGGATAATATAGCCAAGGCCGCCCAGAGGTTGGCGGGGGCCCGGGGCAAATTTTTTTTTAGGGGCCCCTATCTAAAAAAAATTTTTCCGGATAACAAAATTCGGTACTTAGCCCAAGAAAACAGATGTCTTGTCCTTTGCGCGGAAATATTTAACACACAAAAAAGGCTGGGGCCCTACAAAAAATTTTCAGAGGCCCCCAGCAACTCGGGGCCCGGGGCAATTTGCCCCCTTTGCCCCCCCCCCCCCCCCCCCCCCCCCCCCCTCTGGGCGACACTGAATATAGCCTTGCGAAGTTTGCCGTTTTTTCATTCATTTTGTATTACAAACGGGAAATTGATGCCCCAACACCCGATTGGGCTGTCAATTTCCCGTTTGTAATCTAAAATGACTGAAAAACGGCAAACTTCGCAAGGCTATATTATCCGCATTTTACAACATTTTGCAACGAAACTTTGGAATATTACTAATTTTGTGATGCTCTTTCAAGCTGTGATGAAATTTTTGTCTAGATCAAAATTTAGTCTATAATGCAAATGGTCCATTGACAGGCGAGACTTCTGCTTTTCTCCAAAGTATACACAAACTTGTGGGAAACAAAAATTTTCTCAGGAATGCATTTTTACATTAGAAAAACTCGCCGGTCATGTGTGTCCGGTAAAAGACGTGTCAAAATGAAAAATATTACCGGACAATGACCGGTGATCGTCACTAATTATTTCAAGGCCTGGTACACAAGGTATTCTACATGCAGTATGATTAATCAAATATAATGTAGAACTTTACCTACCAAAGAATGCATTTGGAATTTTCTTTCTCAGGCATTTAACCAACGGTGCACCAAAAGTCAAGTTTGGGACAAAATGACTAAAAATGGCATAAAATCTTCTTGGATTAATATACGAGTCAATTCCAAATCCAACCTTCCCAGGGGAATCCCCAAGATTTTATGTACTAGCTAGAGTCTGGATTACATGTAATTCCACATCTAGGTTGCATACACTTAAAGATGCGGTACAGTCTGTATGTAAGCAAAGGCTTTGTTTACATTTCGGTATCCAAAGTATTGAATTTTATTCGACAACTATTTATATTTTCATGACTCTAGAGTTTAATAAATTATCAAGAGACAACAATCAAGCTTTGCAAGAACATAAAATGAAATAAAAACCTAAATAAACTGTTTGTAATAAAAAGAGGGCTCCTTTGTGCACATGCGCAGATCGGACTGTACCACATCTTTAACTCCATGGTTGCATGCACAAAGTTAGTCAGTGGTTGCAGTAAGAATATTGTAATATAGACTTATGTTATAAATGACATCTCCATGTGAAAATATTATTATCGATCAAAACCCAATGCTTCCTCTTGCCAGCAATTAAGCCACGTTTTATTTTCCAAAACATTGAAAAATGCGACTACATACATTCCTAACGTTGGGAAATGGACATCTTGCTGACAACAATGTCTGAGTGATTCACAAAATCAGATGAGGCTGAGAATGTAGATTTTTCATTGATTTCCCAAATTTATTTCACACAAATACTTGAAGCATGCATCTTTTTGGGGCGAGTGTAAGCATCCAATCTTGGTATGTAATATGTAAATTTATTGCATGTAGAGTATATAAATTAAAATAGAAGCCATTAAGATGCATAATATATTGCTCTCTAATTATGCACCCTGCTTTATTATATTTTACTTTGTCTAATGCCAGAGAATTTTACTTGTCAAAGGGAGTGCGCTGCATGGCGCTCAGTGTGTTAATAGAATGCCTTTGTGACAAGTTTGGAACAGGATACCGAGGCATGGAGGTTTGAAAAGCTGTTATTGCTTCTCTTGTTTAGTTGGGTTTTTTGGATCAAAAGGTATTTAGTAATTGGTGATCG
Organism: Paramuricea clavata; assembly: GCA_902702795.2. Classification (NCBI taxonomy): domain Eukaryota; kingdom Metazoa; phylum Cnidaria; class Anthozoa; order Malacalcyonacea; family Plexauridae; genus Paramuricea; species Paramuricea clavata. The sequence continues at coordinate 9,261 of CACRXK020010704.1, read as the reverse complement.
ACTTTATAATTTATGTTTAAATTTAAGAAACTTCATCTAGACAAGGCTATTGACAACAGTTTTTTACCTGCCCTGTGGGCAATTTGACCAAAATTGTTTCGACAAAAATCAAATAATTTCAAATGATGATATAGTGGTATGGGTGGGTGGGTTTTTACGTCAACTCCTCAACGTTATGATCTCACTTATCTTGTGGCAATTTGACTATTTACATCCGAACAGACCGAAGTTTAAGTTTGCCGTGCAACTTTTGCCAGTATTATATTATTTTGAACTAATAGAGTTCAAAACAAAGGTCAAAGTACTGAAGAGCCTTTTTTTCGTGTTTCAAGTACCCATCAATTTGTGTTCGTGAATCGCGACATTTTTCTGCAATAAAACTTCACATATTTTATAAAGGCAAGTACAATAGTCAATAACTTTGAATTGAAGCCTCAGCATTTTAATGCATTTCTGAGATAAATTGATTGATTATATACCATATTTTATAAGAATAAGCGGTCAAAATACAACAGGGTAACGATCGATGTTATCTGAGGTGGGTGGGCGGGTACTGGTGATAACGTCGATTTGACGTTATGTGTGGCAACATGAATGGGCCATTCCATCTAATATAGGCACCCCCCCCCTATTGAGGGGTCTGGATATCCTATGGGGGGGGGGGTTACCTTAAATTTTCCTACAGGGTAGCTTAAGAAATTTTCAAAAAAATAGCAATAATTAAATTAGGTGTTTTAGTGATATCCAAGGGGGTAAAAAATGATATCCATGGGGTAATGTATCGATCAATTCAAAACTTCACCATCCCCCCCCCGGGCCGACCCCGGGAATTTGAACTTTTTGAAATTTGACCGATCAAATTCTCCACCCCTGTGCAAAAAATGTCTTCAAATGCCCCACTGCAACAAGAAATTAAGCGTTGAAATGCCCCACCTTCATATGAAAATTATGAAACAGTAAATACAAAAAGTACAAAATATACGGAAATGTTTTTCGACAAGATAGCGAAATTCATGTAAAAAGTTTGGATACCTTGTGGAAATTTAACAGTTTTACACAATTATGTAGTACATACCTTCAAATGAAGCACATAGATTTTCCATGCCCGTTTCTTTGAGCCAGTTTTTCACAAAATTGAGGCCGTTTCCCTCGAAATCTGTATTTGCCGCCAATGCGAAGTATTTCAGTGTGCATGCAGGAAGCACGCGAAAATGGGCAAAATTTTAAGACTTCCGGTTCAAATTCCCCACCCCGTTATCAAATGCCCCACCACGTTATCAAATGCCCCACCACATGGAAAACCTAGAACGTCAAATTCCCTACTCCCTGGAGAAGACTTGAAGTCAAATTCCCGTGGTATGCCCGGGGGGGGGGGGCATGGTGAAGTTTCGAATTGATCGATACATAACTTCCAAAAATCGCATCCAAGGGGGTTCTAAATTTTTTATATCCTAAGGGGATTATGAAGGGACCCCTTAATAGGGGGGGGGTGCCTATATTAAATGAATGGCCCAATATGGTCCCCTAAATGGAATGGTCCAACGTCCAATCCTGTGGAATCACTTGATGCATATAACACAATTAAAACACATTTTGCAAAAGGGTTTCAAATTTAGTGACAAACAGCTATATTACTAAAACCACTCTTGCACCCAGTAACTTAAATTCTTTCACTGGAGGAATGACAAACTCTTTGATATAGTATTTTATTGGCAAACACGTACGGCTTGAGAAAAATGAACAAAATTATTATATCACAGTACTCACCCGTCCATTACATCCAAGTGCAAGTAGTCTGAGCCACACTCGAGCAATTTTTGACATTCATTTGCCAAACATGAAAGATCGGCGTTGAGTATTGAAGGGCCAATTTTGCATTTTGGACAACATTTGCCAGCCATATTGTTGCCACCTTGGTTCAGTAAATTATAATTCCATGACACGCAGTCACGAAATATATTAGCATAATTATGCAGCTGGCTTTGGCAGGTTTTAGTCAATTTTGGGCCAGCATTTGGCAAGTTTGACGTCACAGGCGAAATGATATCTCAGTCATCTCCATAGAAATAATAGACATGTCTTTTATTTCTATGGTCATCTCATGTGAAAAGCGCGACAATGTTTTGCTGCCCACGCCACAGAATAGAAAATAGTCTATTGGAAAATAGTCTATAAGGGGCCGACTATTTAACTTTTGAGGGGGGGGGAGGTGATTTCGAAAAAAAATTTCCTGCAAGGCTATTCTGGACAAAAAAAATACCTGCACTAACAAACTGGGGAAAAAAATATCCTGCCCCAGTATTTAGTGGGAAAAAAAATGTTGCAAAACAGCATGGTTGCAGGGATCGATTTGACCAGTCCCAGAAGATCAGGTTAATTTCTTGTTGGAAAACTCCTCAAAATGCTGGAAATAGCTTATCTTCGGTGGTCGACTCAGTTGTTGCTGCCCTATGACGTATACTTATTAGTTAAACCATGCATATATATGCTGTAGGTAGCTGCAGTGATACAGACAGGGCTGTAGCAAGGCGGGTATTGGGGGTGGTTAACCCCCCCCCCCAACTTTTTTAGAATCAACATATTCAGAAAATCGGGTTGGCCATTCGGAAAATTACGGCAATTATTTAATAGTAGAACAAAATTTTAGTTGTTAAACAGAGAAAATATTATAAAAATGTATTGTCACTATAAATTGTAAGCAAATGGTAAATTTCGTCATATTAAAACGCTTTTTTCTGACCATCAGCATTCTGTCAAAACTTCCCCAAAGTCCAGGAAATGGCATTTCAGAGACTTGAAATTTAAAAATTTCCTCGGGCCTCCGGCCCTCGTTTTCTGCCCCCAATAAACAAAAGCTCCCTACCGCACTGCTTCTGTAATATGTCTGCGTAAATTATGCATATTTTTGTTAATTGTAAATTGCGTCTTCATTTTCCGAGTAGCAAACACCTTCATGGCTAATAGTATGCCATGATATATTCGGAAATTATTTTCGTCATTCGGAAATTTTTGGCCTACACCCCCCCCCCCCAACTATACATGCTAGCTACGGCCCTGGATACAGACTTGCCGACTGGAACTTCTCCAGGTCCCCCGCTAATTATGTCCTCTCCAGTTGCACATCCTTAAAAAAGGCACTGAACCAAATGTTATACCTCGTAGCAAAATGTATTATTAAGAGCAATGCATGAAGCTAAAAAACTCAACGTTAACTATAATCTAAATAGTATAAGCTATTGAAAAAAAATGCTGCGAAAGAAAGTGTGGCAAAAAAAATCGTACATGGTGATGGTGATAAAAAAAATATCTTGCACATAACGATCCCAGAAAAAAAATTCCATGCCAGCAGTAAATCACCCCCCCCCCTCCCTCAAAAGTTAAATGGTCGGCCCCTAACCACTCTGTTCACAGTTGTCAACAATATTGAACAATATTGTTACACCTAATACAGGCTCAACAATATTGTTCATGTTATATACTAAATATAAATATTTTTACTGTTGTGAATATATATATATATATTAGTTTTATTCTCAATGGTTATATAAAAACGAAAAATGGATATTTTCATATTTTCGGGATAAACAACAAATAAAATTCCTTATTTTTGGTACTTTTTTCTGCGTAATACCCGTAAAATCAGAAAGTTTGAAAATAAGTTCGCAAACCAACATGACTAGTTTTTTTTAGTTTTTTTTATTTATTTATTTTTGCCCAATTTTCCAAAGTACAATAAAATTTAACTATTTACATTTTTATAATCTATACGTAGGGCTAGAGATCTTTTAGAAACCCTTTTGGGCTTTTATTTTAAGACCCCTAGTTATAACAAAACTTTTATTACTTAGGGGCGGACCA
>CACRXK020010703.1:0-17308 GCA_902702795.2 Paramuricea clavata | reverse complement strand
TATGGGAAGGGGAGAGAAAATACACTTGCTATACTTATCGCGGCATATTCCCGATAAAATATAATTAAAACCAAATCCTCCAAATCAGCGGCGGCGGCTATACAATATATTATAGGCATTACCTGAACAATAAGCGACTGTAAACAGTGTGATTTATACCTAAATGCTTTCTGTCAATCGTACAGATTTAGGTAAGGTAGTTTTATTGGCCTAGGCTTGTTTACTCGAAGAAGTAAACGCTTTTGACGAGCTCTTTGGTTATTTATAGAACTACATGACTCGACGTTGATTACATAACATACGGTTAATTCGGGTCAAATAGGGGTTACGAAAAAATTCGTCAAAAATTCAATTCTACGTTGCCCCAAAATTTTATTTGATCAATAGCAAGCAAAAACATATTTCTTTGACCTGGTTATGAATTTTTTGTCTGAATCGATGTAACAATGGCGATATTCGCTGCCTAATATGACATATAATAAAGAGGTTCAAAAATAAAAAACATTAAGAAAATCTGTAAAATATTCACTTTTTACAGAAATGTCTCTAAATTTCGTCTGCTACTCAATAAATAACTCTAATTTATAAAACGAAATCATATTTCGTGAAATATTCCCATTAACGTGCAAAATAGAGCGATTTTGGTAGTGCCGTGAAATGACCTCTAAAAACCGAAAGTGGCCTGGGAAAACCAATTTCGACGTCTTTCTCCTTCAATATTTATCCGATAGAAATAAAACTTTCACAACATTAATACTTCATATAGGCCTACATTCTGACAAAGTTTGAAAGATTTTGAATTTTTTCATTTTACACGTCTTACCTGACTATTACAGACAACCGCTCTTAAGGCTTTCATTAACACACGGCTTCGTTAGGGAAACGAGACAATTTATATTGGCAACCAACGTTTTTGGCAACAGTCTATTTGTTCGATACATAGATATCTTATATACACTAGATAGCGCATCTCTTTTAGTAAAATTGAAGCCAAGAATATTCCAGCGGTTACCCCCATTTGAATAGATGGCGGCCATGTTGGTCGTTCCCACTTGCTAATAAACGCTTAAAAACAACAATAACTTTCATCATTTGAATAGTTTAAAAATGTATTTGGAATAGGGTTAACTTAATGTTTAAGTTCCCTGTTTAAGAAATAGAAAACATGCGAATCTTCTCATTTCATGGGAACGACCCGAGACTGCAATCACGGCTTCAATTTTTGAAATGCAGAATAATTAGATGCACTATCTAGTGTATATAAGATATCTATGGTTCGATACCTACACAGGCAACGCGTTTATGTCTCGTTTGATTTAATATGGCAATCAGTTCGCTTGCGTTTCGGATCTTTCGCCCACACGGTTTACAAACTCGGTCGGATAGTTCCGCGGTAGAACTAACTTCGATTCCTAAATTAACTGAACCAATATTCGTGATCGGCTTATTGTCGGCCAAGGTTTTGCCACTGTCGTAATCGTTTCTTTTGCTTGCCTTAAATATAAAATTCTCCGACGATATATAAGATATTTGCTCTATTGCCCCCGCATTTTAGTTTGAAAGCACACTTAATACACAAACGACAGTGGTTATTTACATTTTCCGCGCTTGCTTTTCTACCTCTTGTCGTTATTCAGAGGTCCTGATTGAAACTTTTAATGGCGTTTCTTTCGACATATTTTATATTTGCAATTTGAGTATTTGACAGTTTGATTATTAATATATTTAAGAAACTTATACAATATTATTAATATATTAAAGAAACTTGGTCTTGAAGCTTTATTTAAAAACTTTAGACCTGTAAATAACCTCTTATTCGTGTCAAAAATTGGGGAAAAACAGTTGTCGGTCAGATGTTTAACCATTGTGAAGATAATGCACCTCTTCCCACTAACCAATCAGTTTATCGCCCATTTCACTCAACCGAAACAGCTCTTGTCAAAGTTCAAAGCGATATTTTAATGAGCATGGATCAACGAGAGGTAACGCTACTTGTACTGCTCGAACTGAGTGCGGCTTTTGATACGGTGGACCACGAAATCATGTTAGAAATATTAAAATCAAATTTTGGCGTCAGTGGTGACGCGCTTGGATGGTTAAAATCTTTTCTGTCAGACGTAAAACAGTTTGTTTCTGTAAACCAAGTGCTCTCAAATAGTTTTCCCGTGACCTGTGGAGTTCCGCAAGGAAGCTGTCTGGGACCGATACTTTTTCTATTCTATGTGTCGAAATTATTTGAAATTATCAAAAAGCATTTACCATCTTCCCATGGATACGCTGATGATACCCAACTGTATTTATCTTTTTGTCCTGAGTCACCTGTTTGTCAAAATGATGCAGTCAACGTTGTCGAAGCATGTATAACTGAAGTTCGCGCTTGGTTGGTTTCACAGAAATTAAAATTCAACGATCTTAAGACAGAATTCTTAATAATTGGCACTCGCCAACAGTTAAAAAAGATAGAAATTAACTCTGTACGAGTAGGCGATGTGAATATCAAACCAGCGGAAAGTGTTCGGGATTTGGGTGCTTGGTTTCATAAAAACATGTCCATGGATGTTCACGTAGGAAAGGTATGCAGCAAAGCATTCAGAGGTTTATATAACATCAGACAAATAAGGAAGTTCCTTTCTCGGGAGGCGACCAAAACTCTTGTGCACGCATTTATAACGTCACATCTAGACTACTGTAATTCTCTATTGTTTGGCATTCCTCAGTATCAGTATCAACGCTTACAATGAGTTCTAAACGCCGCTGCAAGGATGATATGCTATACACCTAGAACTTCTCATATTACTCCAGTTTTAATGCATTTTCATTGGTTACCAATAAAGTTTCGAGTGGAATTTAAAATTGGCATTATTAGTGTATAAAGCCCTAAATGGAATGGCACCTCAATACATCACCGACTTATTGTCATTTAAACCCGTAGGCAATTACCATTTAAGATCAGATGATTATTCGTTGCTGCAAATTTCCAAAACACACTCAAAAACACTTGGAGATAGATCATTTAAGCATGCTGCTCCTCTAATATGGAACTCTCCCACTTAACATTATGCGGTGTGAAACTGTTAACTGTTTTAAAACACATTTAAAGACATTTCTATTTAAGAAGGCGTATAAATAGACCAATTTCAAGAACTATTAGTGTATATATATATATATATATATATATATATATATATATATATATATATATATATATATATATATATATATATATATATATTGTTTTAAATCTTTAAGATAACTCTAAGATTGTTGACACGTAACTAGTTTTTAGAATAGAGTCAGTTTAGTTATTATTGTAAGTTTACCATTGTGAAGCGCTTTAGAATATTACTTCATAGATTTAAGCCCTATATTAAAATACTCAGATTATTATTATTATTATTATTATATTTAATGCTTGCTTATTGGCTAATTGAACCCGGACAAAAAAGTGGGCGGTTATCAAATTACACTGCCAAACCCAGCAGGCGGTATTTTAGACCGCCTGCCATGCAGGCTGAGGTTGGGCCGGCAGCCATCATTCCACATTGTTTTGACAAAATTCAGTTAAAATTCAAGAAAAATTTGATGAATTTTGCCAAATTCATTGGTTTTAATGTGGTGGGAAAACAAGAAAGTGGTATTGTAGAAGTGTTAAAGTTATGTCTGATGATGATGAGTTAGTTACTAGTTGTTATTTATGAATTTCGATGTTTATGCACGAGTTTTTAGTCAATTAGATTTTGTGTGGGCCTATAGCATATACGCGTACAGTGTTAAATTTCGTATTTTTTGCAAAGCTTGGCCTGGGGAAATAATATACACAATGATGCAATACTGCCTTTTCCGGTGACTGTATGTAGTATTTGTACGACGCGATTAGTTAATAATTAACTACTAAGCATGTAAGGCCCGTTTTATATGTCGAAATTTGGTCGCGTCGAATGCAATTAAGACAATTATAGATAATGCATATGAGATGATAAACCTCATTAAGCTTCATTAACTATTGTTTGAATTGCATATTCGACGCGACCGAAATTGGAACAAATTCGATGTCTTTCGATACACAAGTGCATTGATACTATAATCAAGACATTAATTCTATTAGAAAAGCTTGTTTTTAATTTGTCATTCACCAAGTCAAGAAATAACCATTCTTGGTTTTCAGATAAACTCTCATACTGTATAATGGCAATACGTCTCACAGATGCGAAAAAAGACAAACTAATGTCTCTAGAGTTACGGCCACTTTTGCATCATATAAAGTTAAAATTACAGCTGCATGTTGTTCAGATTATTGGCCATGTGGACATATGGTATCAAGGCTTCCCGGCAATTCAACTTGGCCCACCTTGTTATTGTCACCTTCAAATTATAAATTGTACACTATATAGCATTATCCAACCATAAAATGAAATTTTGTGGATTATCTCTAAAGCATCAAGGGCAGAATTGAGTTGGTGGTTCACTATAACATTCTCCCAACTCCACTTGACATTGTTCTTTATTCAGTTGCCTCTATAACTGGTTGGGGTGCAGACCTGGGGGAATGATCTTGTACCACATGAATTAATCCCTTGTTTCTTTGAAACTAAAATGCAAACATTTTAAAATCATGGTGGATAATAGTACTGCTGTGCTTGTAATTAACAACGTCGGCATCAGCCATAATGACAAGCTAAACACCACTGCTGTGCAAATTTGGGAATTTGGGATGATTTATCAAACAAAAATTACTGCAGCTCATTTACCTTGGTCAATCAATGTAATTGCTGATAACGAATCAAGAAATGTCGTTTATTGTGAAGGCGCAAATTGATGTTGAATCTATCCCATATTCGAACTGAACTAAACAAGTTTAAATTTCAAGCAAACGTCCTCTCCTTACTCACTATCACTGATTACCCCTGTCCTGATGCACCTTCACTGGCTGCCTGTCAAGTTTCGCGTTGATTTTAAAATTGCACTTCTGGTATATAAAGCTCTCCACGGGATGGCGCCAGGCTACATTATGGAACTGCTGTTAGAAAAACCGAACTGCTGTTACCAACTGAGATCTGATGATCAGGGACTACTTTTTATCCCAAAAACTAGAGCCAAGACTCTTGGTGATCGAGCATTTGTGCATGCAGCTCCGTCAATTTGGAACATGCTACCTTCTGGTATTAGAAATAGTAAAAAAATTGACTGTTTTAAATCTCAATTAAAGACTTTCCTTTTTAAGAAAGCTTTCGTTTCTAACTTTTAGATTTATAGACACCTATACCTTAATTCTTAATATTTTAGCTGCTTGTATATAGTATAACTTCATTGTTGTAAAGCGCTTTGGAATATTTTATATAATTTAAGCGCTGTATAAATCCTTATATATTATTATTATTATTATTATCAGAGAATGTTGCATTACAAGAGAGTCAAGGTCGGAGGATGATGCAGGGGTTGAAGCGATGTCGTTTGAAGTGTGATATTTTGATCGTTGGCTTCAACGCAAAGGCCCTTCGAAGGCAAAGGCCAAGGGTCTTCGAAGACAAAGGCAAAGGCTCTTGGAAGGCAAAGATCATTGGAAGGTAAAGGCCCTTGCATGAAAGAAAAAAGCCCGGCTTGGAAAGCAAAGTCCCTTCGAAGGAAAAGGTTCTTCGAAGGCAAAGCTTCTTCGAAGGCAAAGCTTCTTCGAAGGCGAATACCTTGGAATACAAAGGCCATTGGAAGGCGAAGGCAAAGGCCATTCGAAAGCACGGTTCTGCGATGCCAAAGTGCCTTTGAAGGCGAATTAAGGCAAAGGCCCTTCGAAGGCGAAGTCCCTTCGATGGCAAGGGCCCTTCGAAGATCAAGGCCAAGGCCTTTCCGAATTCGAACACAAAGGCAAAGGCCCTTCGAAGGCAAATGCCCTTGGAAGGCAACAGCCCTTGGAAGACCAAGGTTTTTCGAAGGCAAAGGCCCTACGAAAGGAAAGACAAATTAAGGCTCTTCGAAGAATAAGACCAAGGCAATTCGAAGGGAATGGCAAAGGCACGTCGACGACAAAGGCCAAAGGCCGTTTGAAGCCAAACTGTGAATTGTACACTTGCACCCTTTTAACTAAAAAAACATATATCCTCCTTACTCATGATCACTCGAGTCTAATTGGTACCACTTGGTCGGAGGATGTCGCATTAACAGATGCGGTTAAAGCGATGGTGTAGTTTGAAGCATTATATGTGGAGCGTTGGCTTCAAGGCAAAGGCCCAAAGGCCCGAAGGAAAATTATCATTTGCAATTTCAGCGTTAACAGTGTCTTTCTCTTTCTTGAGGACCAAGGGAATATATTTAGCCAAATGTGAAAGGGATGTCAAATGGTGTCCGTATTTTTCCAAGAAACGGTCTCATAATGTCAGCTTTTGAAAGTGGAATCACCGCCTTTAGATGAGTTTCCACAATCTCATATCGATAGATTCTCATATCTTCGGGTAGTGTTGATCCTTTTGCTTCACTATTTCTGGTTATGACGTCTTTGATGCTCTGACCTTTCATTTTGCCTTTTTTTATAACATCCTTTGACATGATATGCTTTTTGGATTCAATGTGTTTCCACGCAGAGCTCTTCTTTTTAGAAATCGTTTCTTTACATGCATCACATCTTAGTTTTCACGACACCACGGCGAGATAATCGTCTTCGAACTCCTTGAGTCTCTCCCAAGTACAAGCGAGCCAATCTTTGAATGGTCTATATATAATTTGAATATATACACGGAATAATCCCCGAGCCGACGGCGCGGGTACTAATCCCCCCGGCTATTTACACCCGGGGAAACGAAGTCTAAAGTTCACCAATGATCGCGGGCGTGGCTCACTGTGCGTGGGTGGTGATCCTCACTGATCTCAAAATTAGGACGGACTGTCATAAATAGCGAACACTGTGGTTGGTCCAATTTAAAGTTTGCATTATAACGCTGCATACGACAGCGAAATAGCAAACATTTCTTGATTTGATGATTGATAAATTTCTTGCAAATATATTTCATTTTTGCTCGCACTTTTTCAAGACTTTGTAAATTTCAAGAAAGAAAGGTATCTTAAATATTCACTTGATTCCCTTTTTTATTATATTGAATTTTTTAAATAAAAAAGAAAGTAAAGTTATTTGCATGCGAGAATTTGAAATCATTTTATTGCAAACTCAAAGTTTATCGATAAAGCCATTTAATTAAAAGTGGTTTAGTTTTATAAAGAACACTTTAAAACGTTTTGCGAAGCGTTTGTGGTTGAATTTTACCTTAAATTGAAGCTTATATTACGTATAATATCATACCTAACATACATATGTTGGGAAATTGATAATTTTGTAATTAAAAGTGATATTTTTATTTGTAAGAATATTCTTAAAAAATTATCGTGTTACCATGACAACTACTTTAGATACTTCATGTTCGGAAAATACAATGGTTTTGTCAGCAAGGCGAGGATTTCTGCATGCATGTATTTTCTAGTTCTATGTTATAATATTTAACGAAATAACTAGAAAATACATGCATGCAGAAACCCTCGCCTTGCTGACAAAACCATTGTATTTTCCGAACATGAAGTTCTAAAGTAGTTGTCATGGTAACACGGTAATTTTTTAAGAATATTCTTACAAATGAAAAATCGCCTAAAAATATCACTTTTAATTACATAATTATTAATTTCCCAACATATATATGTTAGGTATGTTATTATACGTAACATAAGCCTCAATTTTAGGTAAAATTCAACCACAAACGCTTCGCAAAACGTTCTAAAGTCACTAGTGTTGGTTATAAAACTAAACTGCCTTTAAAAATGGCTTTAATAATACCGTTATGGATAGACTTTGAGTTTGCGATAAAATGATTTCAAATTCTCGCTTGCAAATAACTTTGCTTTCTTTTTTATTAAAAAAATTCAATATCATAAAAAAGGGAATCAATATTAAAGATACACTGAAATTATATGCTGCTTGTTTAGTTGTTTCATATACGCAAAGACCGTCGGGTTTTAAAGCCATTATAAAATCAATATTTAAAACAAACTTACCTTCGTTAACGTCGGTTCCCTTCTTTTCGCAGATTCTTTCGCAGTTTCTTTCTGGGAGAGGTTTTGAAATTTACAAAATCTTGCAAAAATGCGAGTAAAAATGAAATATATTCAATCATCAAATCAAGAAATGTTTGCTATTTCGCTGTCGTGATACAGTCGTTATAATGCAAACTTTAAATTGGACCAATCAGTATCCGCTATTCATAACAGTCCGCCATATTTTTGAGATCAGTGAGGATTACCACCCATCGTTGGTGACCCACGCCCGCGATATTTGATGAACTTTAGACTCCGCTAATGCTTTCGTTTCCCCGGGTGTAAATAGCCGTGGGAATTAGTACCCTCGCACGGCGCTTCGCGCCGTCGGCTCGGGGATAAAAAATATCAGCAATATATGTAAAAAATATATCTAACTTGTTAATAGAATGAATTTGTTGTGTTTCTGAGTGTCTATTTGATAATAATAATAATAATAATAATAATAGTCTTTATTAAAATACTCAGATACATCCGTCTGAGTTTACAATCGAAAGGTAATTGATCTAGTTATATTTACAATTGTAAGTTAAGAAGCGTAAAAAGTTTTAAAAAGTTTTTAATAGATTAAAGTCTAAACAAAGTTATACAGACAACGATTTATGAACGACCTTTTGAATCTTTCTGTTCTCACTAGGGGGAGTTCATACTCATGCCCTCTAGGCCTAAGTAACCTACTTCTTTTTTCCGGCAGCAGTTCAAGCAGTGCATTGTTCTCAGTTGATGTTATTTTGTTCCACAGTTTCTTATCTCTCTTATCACGTATTTCTTTAATGTGTGTTCGTTTTGATATATAACCATTCTTATGTGTACGTTTAATGAATTTATCTATTTGGTTCAAATATTTACCGTCGTATGCACAACCCCACAGCTCAATAGCAAAAGTGAATATCGACATAATTAGGCTATCAAACAGCAGATCTAATTGTTTAATTGATAGTCCATAGTATTTGCAAACTCTCATAATGTACATTCGTCCACTTGCTTTTTTGAGCATTTCTTCAAAGTGCAAATCCCAATTGCACGGGTTATCTTGTAGAGTAACTCCTAAAAGCTTTAGCCATGTTTTTCGCTTAATTGAAGGGATAAGTTGGGGCAAAGCTACAGAGGTGTGTCTGCGAACAACCATTTCGTACGTTTTTTCCAAGTTTAAGGGCATTCTATTCTCTTCCGCCCAATCCTGTAAACAGGCAGCTTCAGATCGAGATGTGTCACCACTTTCGTTGCCAGGCACTCCTAACGTCAAATCGTCAGCAAATTTGACTAACGCATTACTAGGATCAGCAGTTTTAATATCATCAACCATTATTGAGAAAAGAACTGGGCCTAAAACAGTACCTTGAGGGACACCACGATTAATATATAAATATTCTGTAACCATTCCATCAACCATTACTTTTTGTATTCTATTTTCTAGAAAGCTAATTAACCAGTTCACCACATACGGATTAATTGGTAGCTTTTTAACTTTTTCAAACAAAAGATCGTGGGGCACACTGTCAAATGCTTTGCTGAAATCGAACGACAGCACTCTAACATAATTAGCGTTTTTATCCAGCCACTCTAGCCATTGATGTTGGGATTTAATCAGAGCCATAGTCGAGTTGTGACCCTTTTTATAAGCAAATTGGTCAGGACCAATGTTATTTCTTGTGATAGGTTCGATTTCAGATTTATACACGCACTTCTCGAATAGTCTCATGATGATGTCCGTCAGAGAGATTGGTCTTAACTGGTTGCACGAATTTAATGGTGATTCTTTAGGGAGTGGTAATAAATTAGCGGATTTCCATTTCTGAGGCACTTTGCTGGTTTTTAGTGACATGTTAAAAATTTCTGTGACAATAGGAGCTAATTCAATAGCAAACGATTTCCAAAACCAATATGGCAGATTGTCCGGACCCGATGAAGAGCGTTTTTGATTGCGTAAAAGATGTTGAACTTCATGAATTGACAACGAGGGAATTCTTGTTCCTTCGGAGATTTGAATAGGCTCGGGAGTCGTATAATTTGGGTCTGTATTCACACTTTGAAAATATTTGTTAATTTCACTAGGGTTAAGAGAAGCACTTACAGATACATCATGTTTCTTTTTTCTCGATGTAATGCTATTTACGTTAGACCACCAACTTTTCGATCCAGTTTTCTGGTTGCCAAACCCCTGTTTGACTGCACTTAATTGATTTTCCCGAATTAACTTGTTGATTTTTTCTTGCAATCGTGTATTTGCTTCAGTATTTCCGTTTTGTATGGCTCTTTTCCTTTGATTCAGAAGGTGGTTCACAAGAGGAGACATGAACGGAGGGTCGCGTGATGACGTTCTGGCCTTAATTAGTGGGAAGCTCTTATCGAATTTTGGCCATATTATTTCATAAAATTTTAGGGTTATCTCATCTAGGTTATGGCTATTCATAATTATCGTGTTCCAATCAATAGATTCAAGTTCACGAAGCATATTCAATTGATGATGTTGTCTCACATCTCTGAAATAGGAATTTGTCCTTGTTGCTTTAACTTTGTTTCGGGGGTATGTGATAACCATATCATGGTCGGATCTCACCAAGCTTTTTACAACTTTAACAGATTTCCAATAGTTTGGGACATTTGTAATAAAGACATCTAATATTTTTAACCCTCTCGTAGGGGTCTTAACGAGTTGGGTAAATGGAAGTTGATTAAGAACAGATCGAATATTTAAATTGTTAATGTCACCAGCAATTATTATATTTGAATTCGGTTTAGATAACAATAGTTGTTCGCACGAGTCAATAAGGAATTCGATGAGGTCTTGCTCATTATACTCATAGTTAGGTGGGTGGTAAATAGTTGCAACAAAGAATTCAGAGTTTTGTGTAATAATTTTTGTCCATAAACATTCGAATGGATTATCCAAATCAGGTAGTAGCTGTATTCTCCAATCATTCCTGCATAAGATCGCGTCACCTCCTCCTCCACAGTTTGTTCTATCCTTTCTAATGATGGAAAAATTGGGAGGACAAACGAGGGAGCTAGGTATAGTCGGTTTGAGCCATGTTTCGGTTATACAACAAACATCTATGTTATTGCACTTAATGTCTGCGCACAAAGCAGGAAAAGCATCAGGTTTTGCAATAGATCTGGCGTTCAACACTGAGCAACATGGAATTAAGCGTGGTTGACTCGGGGCAGTTTTATTCACTTGTATAGGTCTCAAAGTGCTGCAATGCCTAAGAGATTTTATATAACTGTGCTGTCTTGTGCGTGGAGTAATTCTGACGGGTATCTTATTTAGTTCGGTATCGGGTATCTTATGGGTACAATTGTTAAGGAAGGGACAAACAAACTTGGATGAATCGTAATCACCTGTCAACGCCTGGGCGGTCTTGTGTAATTCGTCATCAGGGGTGAAGGGTACTGATTTGGGTAACTCATTGGGGGCTGTATGGCTGGAGAATAGGGATTTGGATATTGTGACCATATAGGGGTTGGAATTTCCATTAAAGGATTCAATGGGCGGAGATTTCTCCAAGGTTCTCGGTAATAATAATTCTGGTACGGCGGAAATGGGTTGGTGAATTGGTGTGATAAAAAATCAGGAGAAGCATAATTGCCTGGATAGGGCATGGGGGATGAGTTACGTATCAATTTGTCGTGGGAAAAATCACACATCTCTTTCTTCAGACAGTACTCTCTTTTATGCAGAAAAGGACATGGTATATTGCACTTCCGTGTTTCAGATGGTTTTGGGTGTTTAAAGTCGCATCGGTCGCCTTTAAAACATCTACCACGGCGTATGAGAAAAGGGCACGGGACAGAGGTTTTTAGAGACGGATTGTATTTGGGTTTTTCCCTTTCGCTGTTAATTGACTGCTGCGATACCGATTTCAAGTCCGAATTTAAGCCTTTGTGTTTATTATTTTTATTCTGCTGTTTTGGGAAAAGCACGGCATCATCATTTGTAAGGTCAATGTGATTATTCTTCAAATCGTCGGCATTGCATTGGCTGTTGTCATTATGTCGAATAAGGCTATTGTCATGAGAGGTTTTTGGGGACAGATCATGTCTAAGTTTATTCCCTTCTATGTTGGTTGACTGCTGCGATTCGGATTGCAAGTTCGAATTTATGCCTTTGTGTGTATTATTTTCATTCTGCTGTTTTGAGGAAAACACAGCATCATCATTTGCAAGGTCGATTTGATTATTATTCAAATCATCGGCATTGCATTGTCCGTCGTTATTATGCCGAGCAAGACTATTGTCATGAGAGGTATTAAGTAATTCAGTGTTAATTGAGCTGAGGTTACTTTTGTTAGATTGTTCACTGGCATGAAAAGCGGCCGCTTTGTCAATACTTTTAGCTTTGTAAACTGATGAGCCAGGTTCTTTGTCTTTATTGACATTATAAGTTATCTTGAGAAACGACTCTTCAAGAGCCAACAGCCTTGCTTTAAGGAATTGATTCTCCTCGTTAAGAGTACAAATCACATCCTCTTGGCGTCTTATAGCGGCTTCCGATTCTTTCTGTTTAACTCTGAGCAGATCAATATCTGACTCAAGCTCATTTTTGCGATTGCTTTACGTTTTTGTCGTACTTAACGGTCGTCAATACTGACACTGAACGACATATAGCCTGCTCGCAGGCCGTTGTCAGGCAGAGGCTGCACGAGGAACGGCCTGCGACCTTTATTAGTAAAAAGTCGATTTATGCGTACGGAGCGTACGCAAAATTCCCATTGGTCAGAAGTGCCCCATGAGTTAATATCGTGCAAATATTTAACTCGTACGACATTTCGCAATGTAATTTTAAAGCTGGCATTCAATCAGTGGCGTATAAAACCATGACTTCATCTATCTCTTCGAAGAAGTAACTGAATGTATTT
The DNA here is from genome assembly GCA_902702795.2 of Paramuricea clavata. Taxonomy (NCBI): domain Eukaryota; kingdom Metazoa; phylum Cnidaria; class Anthozoa; order Malacalcyonacea; family Plexauridae; genus Paramuricea; species Paramuricea clavata. Next base: position 4,382 of record CACRXK020010703.1, on the reverse strand, counting down.
GAGAAACCTTTCAATTTAAATTAACGTTGAAGGATGAGCGAAGGTTAGCAATATTAACTGTACTTCCAACGGGATTTGATAAAAGTTTACATGTAATATACCGATACTTTGTCTTCGTCTGCTATAATAATAAACCTTTTCCAAAGAAGTACAAGGGAAAACTTCGATGTATGCCTTGCTGATCTTTGCAGAGAGAGTAAAATAAGGCTAGTTCAGGCTGACAATTTATCTAACTGCGTTTGCATCACTTGCGGTTTCAAACGTTGAAGTGAACAACTTAAGGTTAGCCCAGCGAGACGTTCGTTGAGTCGACACAGGCAGTGAATCAGCTAGTATAAAGCAGTTGATTGTCAAATGCCTCCGAACATTTCTCCCAAATACTTCCCTGTCAACCCCAAGGCTTTCTGCCTAAACAATCTGGTCTTGAATAAGTCAAGACAATGGGCAAATTATTAAAACAGACGCCGTCGAGGAAAGTCGTTCTTAGAACACCTGGCCAATTTGAATTTACACCTGGAAATTTTGCAATAGTCGTTTGCGTGTTTTTGACCGAAGTCCGCTCTCTCTTCGAGACTTTATTTTTGGGAGTCTCAACTAGTGACACATATTATTATAACAAGAGCTTTTTCCAAAAAAATGTAGTTATTAAACACGGCAGAATCGATGCCACGGCCACGGGTTTTCAAATTGTCTATTGTCTATTGAGTTAATTGTATTATCAGTTGAGCAAATGACAGACTTCACGCAATAATGATTGTTGTTTTTTAGCCTGCTATTGTTCGACACTTTTAATAAATAGTGTTTGTTACTTTGTTCAAAACCTAAATACATTTCCTTAAATCTTAAAGTTATATTTTGGATATAAATAGAGAGTAAAATTTTACGTCTCTGTAGTATAATGACATAATTTAAAACGGCAATGTACGAACAAGACAGCAATATACAAACGGGGCTATGTTTTAAATATTAGAACACTTTAGGGAAAAAACGACCATGAATTATTTTAGATTAAAGTTTAGACTTTGGAATCCTAGTGAAAGATACAGGCGTAAAATTGCGCGAGAAACTGTTTGTTGTTGTTAATAACCTCTGGTAATCTAATTAACAAAACTTGCTTTGATTGGCTACTATTTACCGGATATTCAATTATCTCAAAGGGGGCGTATTGAAAAAATATCAACAAAAGTCGCAGGCTCTATATAATAGAGCCTGTGAGCAGGCTAAACGACATAGGGTAAAAGAAGTAGAAGGCTAGCTACAGCTTATCAGATATACTCTCCGAAATCGAGTGCAATATCTCTCCTCAGAATCGTTAATTGCAGAGCAATAAATTTCACATACAAAAAGGCTATGGATAAAAAATACATTAGTAAATTTTACTTTAGAAAAAGACTTAGTAAATTTTTTTTTCTTCTCCCGGGTCCCTCGCCCTTCTTCTCCTTCGCCACCTTCCAACCGCACGCTTGTCATAAGTCTACCGCGCATGCGCCACACCATAGTAACTACTAAAGATTAATTTCAATGGTAGTATCTTCTCCAAACATTTGCCTCACCGTTATTTTATTTTGTCTTCTTCTTTCGTCCGCCATACTTTTTCTTTATTATTCTTTCATTCGTCCTCGGACCGATCCTGGTACACGACATTGGCTTTTACAGTCCGATATCGCTACCACAAGACCACTTTCTCGTTGTTGAAAGCCTACCTCAACTTATTCACCTTAACCTTTTTTCTTTAGCTAGTGTAATTAATATTCGTAACATTTCAAGTCACAAAATGGTTTTTAATTGTATGACTTGAACCACAATGGTGCACGACACAGCGTATAGCCTATTCCACTAGACCACTTGCTCGTTGTCGGAAATCTACCGCAACTTATTCACCTGAACCTTTTTTTTCTAGCTAGTGTAATTAACATTCAAAACATTTCAAGTCACAAAATGTTTTTTGTGGGAATTGAACCACAATGGTACATTCAACTGCGTGTAGTCTTTACCACTAGACGTTGGATGTTGAAAATCTACAGCAACTGGATGTCGAAAACCTACAGCAACTTATTCAGCTTAACCTTTTTTCTCCAGCTAGTATAATTTAATAATATTCGAAACATTTCAAGTCAGAAAATGGTTTTTGTAGAACTTGAACCGCAATGGTATATTACAAAGCGTGTTGTCTTTACCACTAGACCACTTGCTCGTTGTTGGAAGCAACTTATTTACCTTAGCCTTTTTTCTCTAGCTTGCCTAATTAATATTCCAGAAATTTAAAGTCACAAAATCATTTTTGTAGAACTTGAACGACAATGTACATCACACAGCATGAATTCTTTACCACTACACCACATGCTCGTAGTTGAACGCCTAGCGCAACTTGTTCAACTTTATCTTGTTTCAATTAATATTCGACACATTTCAAGTCACAAAATGATTTTTGTACGACTTGACCCAAAATGGTATATTACACAGCTTGTATTCATTATCACTAAACCACTCCTTGTTGAAAACCTAGCGCAACTTATTCACCTTAACCTTTTTCCCTGGCTTGTGTAATTACACATTTTAAGTCACAAAATGATTTTTGTAGGACTTGAACCATAATGCAAATGGTACATTACACAGCGTGTAGTCTTTACCACTAGACAACCTTCTCACTGTCGTAAGCCAAGAGCAACTTATGTTCCTAAACGTTTTTTCTCTATCTTCTGTAATTAAGTGACAAAATACTTGAACCACAGACAAGGAACTTTGTCCTCAGCATGAGGAAATTTGTCCTCAGCGTGAGGAACCTTGTCCTCAGCGTGAGGTACCTTGTCCCCAGAGCGAGGAGCATTGCATTCAGCGTGGGCAACCTTGTCCTCGACGTGAGGAACCTTGTCCTTACCGTGAGGAACCTTGTTTTCAGCGTGAGGAACCTTGTTCTCAGCGTGAGGAAACTGGTCCTCATCATGGGGAATCCTTGTCCTCAGCGTGAGGTATTTTGTCCTCAGCGTGAGGAACCTTGTATCCAGCGAGAGGAACCTTGCCCTCAGCGTGAGAAACCTTGTCCCCAGCGCGAGGAACCTTGTCCTCAGCGTGCGAAACTTTGTCCTTAGCGTGAGGAACCTTGTCCTCGGCGTGAGAAACCTTGTCCTCAGCGTAGAGAAACTTGTTCTCAGCGAGAGGAGCCATGTCCTCAGCGGGAGGAACCTTGTCCTCAGCGTGAGGAACCTTGTCTTCAGCGCGAGGAATTTTGTCCTCAGCGTGAGGAACCTTCTCCTCAGCTTGAGGAACCTTGTCCTCAGCGTAGAGAACCTTGACCTCAGCATTAGGAACCTTGTCCTCAGCGCGAGAAACCTTGTCCTCAGCGCGAGGAATCTTGTCCTCAGCGTGAGCAACCCTGTCCTCAGCGTAGGGAACCTCATCCTCAGCGCAGTGAACCTTGTCTACAGCGTTAGAAACCTTGTCATCAGCGTGAAAAACCTTGTCCTCAGCGTGAGGAACCCTGTCCTCAGAGCAGGGAACCTTGTCCACAGCGTGAGGAACCTTGTCCTAAGCGTGAAAAACCTTATACTCAGCGCGAGGAACATTTCCTCAGCGTGAGGAACCTTTTCTTCAGCGTGAGGAACCTTGGACCAGCGCGAAGAACCTTGTTCTCAGCGTCAGGAACCTTGTCCTCAGCGTGAGCAACGTTGTCCTCAGCATGGGGAATCTTGTCCTCACCGTGAAGTACCTTGTCTTTAGCGTGAGGAACCTTGTTCTAAGCGTGAGAAATATTGTTCTGAGCTTACGGAACCTTGTCCTCAGTTTGAGCGACTTTGTCCTCAGCGTGAGAAACCTTGTCTCCAGCGAGAGAAACCTTGCACTCAGCGTGAGAAACCTTGTACCCAGCGCGAGAAACCTTGTTCTCAGCGTGAGGTACCATGTCGTCAGCGTGACGAACCTTGTCCTCTGCGGGAGGAACCTTGTTCTCAGCGTAGAGAACCTTGTCCTCAGCGAGAGGAACCTTGTCCTCATGGTGGACAACCTGGTCCTCAGCGTGAGGAACCTCGTCCTCGCCGTGAGGAACCTTGTCTTCAGCGTGTGTAACCTTGTTCTTAGCGTGAGGAACATTGTCCTCCGCGTGAGGAATCCTGTCCTCATGATCAGCGTGGGGATCCTCATCCTCAGCGCGGGGAACCTTGTCCACAGCGTGAGGAACCTTGTTCTCAGCGTGAAAACCTTGTCCTCAGCATGAGGAACCTTTTCCTCAGCGTGAAGAACCTTTTCCTCAGCGTGAGGAACCTTGTACCCAGCGCAAAGAACCTTGTTCTCAGCGTGAGGAACCTTGTCCACAGCGTGAGGAACCTTGCCTCAGCGTGAGGAACCTTGTCTTCAGCGTGACGAACCTTGTCCTCAGCGTGAGGAAC
>CACRXK020010702.1:0-17309 GCA_902702795.2 Paramuricea clavata | reverse complement strand
TGTAGCTCCTGACGTTCGCAATCTGCGTGTATTATACGCAATTGTCAGGATTAATTCGTTTATATTTTGAACTGACAAGTAACTCAACGCAACGTTTCGTTTCTTTTATATTAAACTTGAATCACTTGACGTAAAACGAATTACGTCTACTATAAATACACGCAGGTATGAAATAGAATATCAAAAAATCGCAAGTCTCTAAACGTTAACTGTAAACTCTATGAACGTTCGCATATAATGAATTAGTTTCGCGCCAAAACTGTCCGTGCAGAGTCTGGGTTCTAAACTATGAAATGAGCCCACAGTTACATGGCTCCCTTAAATTGGTTCAGTCAAACAATTTACTATATAACTTAAAGCTAAAGTCCTTTTAAAGGTTAAAATATATCGTTCAGTTAGGCTCTCCGTCGGGGAATCGTTTATCTTCATTTTCACTTTGATCACCATCGCATTTTAATAGTAGTACCAACTTCTGGATTGGTCGTTCCAACACGCTTTTGGCATGAACTCGCTCTCCCTTTCAATTCAGTGAAGGATTACTCATAACCAGCTTCACCTTTCGCACAAATTCGTCCTCATCAGTATATTAAGCTTCTTCTATGCGGGCCATACGCCAACAATTTCTTGGCACGTTACTTTCGGACATTAACACAATATCTCCTGGTTGCATATTTCGCCGAGGGCGTACCCACTTCTGCCTCTGTTGTAGTGAATACAGAAATTCCTTTCGCCAACGCGACCAGAACTGATTTACCAAATATTGCACTCTTCGCCAGCGTTTCACTAGGTACATGTCCTCCTTCTGAAATTCTCCAGGTGGTGGTAAGAGAACACGAGATTTCATCGTAAGCAAGTGGTTTGGGGTGAGTGGTTCGCCTTCGTTCGGTGAGGTTAGGTTGTTGATGGTCAATGGTCGGCTGTTAACTATAGCTTCCGTTTCACACATGAAGGTGTGGAGTGACTCCTCGTTCAATTGTGTTCCAGACTGATTTAGTATGGCGTCGAGGATGTTACGAACAGTCCTTATCTGACGTTCCCACGATCCTCCCATATGACTAGCGGCTGGAACGTTTGGTTGGAATTCGATCCAGTCGCACTCGTTTTTTAGCAGGAAATCTCGCACGTTTTCTCTATTCATTTCCTTCAAGGCTTCTGCAAGTTCGTTACGCGCTCCTACGAGGTTCGTACCTTGATCGGATCGTAGCACTCTTATCGGACCACGTCTCGCCAGGAAACGACGTAATGCATTAATGAATGAGTCAGTTTCTAGGCTCTTCGCTACTTCGAGGTGTATTGCACGTGATGCAAGGCAAGTAAATAGGACACCATACCGTTTGAGTTCGCGTCGTCCTTCTTTAATAAGCCACGGCCCGAAGTAATCGACCCCGCAGTGTGTAAAGGGGGGTGATGGTTCCAGCCTGTCTTGAGGTAGATCGGCCATTTTCTGTTCTTGGGTGGAACCGCGGAGTTTCTGGCATGGAACGCACTCGGAAATATGATAAGCAACAGCGGAACTTCCACCAGTTATCCAATACCCGCTCGCACGAAGCTCATTCAGCGTCATTCCGCGTCCTTGGTGGTTAACCCGTTGATGATAGGCCCTGATCACTAATGCAGTAATGTGTCCCTTTCGTGGTAAGATGGTCGGATGTTTAACATGGTAGGGGGTGTTTGCACGAGTAAGGCGCCCACCGACTCGAAGGACGCCCTCCTTGTCGAGAAATGGATCCAAGCGATAAAGCGAACTGGTCTTCTTCATGACCGCTTTACGTCTTCGCACGTCGTCTTGACCAGAATCGGGTTTCTGCATTGAACGCAACGTTTGGATTTCCTTTGAGAACGCTTGTTCTTGTACTTGCTTCACGATTGCAACTTCGGCTTGAAGAAGCTCTTCGACGTTCGATGCTTGATATTCGGTTGTGGAGCTGATGGGAGCTTCATCGGGTCGCAAGTGAGATTTCTTCCATCGTCGTTGAAATCTTACGATTACGGCTACGGCTCTTTTAGCACGATGCCAATCCGAAAAGTACTCGAGACGCTCGGGAATTGTCGAGAAGCTCCTGGATGTTACTTGGGTGACGAGAACGTTTGTCTTCACTTCGGGATCGTTACTAGGAAGTGGTTGGTGGTCGTCAGCGGCCAAGTCGAGATTACGGTTCCATAGGAATGGGGGTCCTGAAAGCCAGCGTTTACTGTCGAGAAACTCGCGAGCCGTTAATCCCCTCGATGCGTCGTCGGCCGGATTTTCCTTGCTTTCAACGTATTTCCACTGCTCTGGAGAGGTCTCATCTCGAATTTGTTGTACGCGATTCGCAACGTAAACGTGAAATCTTCGAGCGTCATTACCAATGTAGCCAAGTACAACTTTACTATCGGTCCAATAGATGTCAAGAATCTTATCATAGTCAAGTTCACGGTGTAGCATGGTGCTTACTCTGACAGAAACTAACGCTGCGGTTAACTCTAAACGTGGAATCGTGACGTTCTTTAGGGGAGATACACGTGACTTTCCCATTGCGAGTGCACAGTGAACTTCGCCGTCGTGGTTCAACAAGCGTACGTAGGAACATTGTCCGTATCCTGACGTACTAGCGTTGGAGAAGTGATGAAGCTCTACGGATTTCAGTTGTTCGAAGCCTTCGGGTCTGAAACTTCTCTGTACTTTTACGTCGTTGAGTAGGAAAAGTTCTCTTCTCCATCTTTCCCATCTAACTTTGATTGAATCCGGAATTGGGTCGTCCCAGTCGGCTCCGTCTCGACATAGCTCTTGAAGAATTTGCCTGGCTATGAGCACAACGGGTGACACAAGACCAAGTGGGTCGTATACTGAACTGACGGTAGAAAGAATGCCACGTCTTGTCAATGGGCTGTCTTGCACTGTTATTTGCAATTGGAGGGCGTCGGACTCGATACACCACTGCACTCCCAGTGCTCTTTCTATCGGTAGGCGGTCGCTTCCGAGATTGAGGTTCTTCAACTGACACGAACGATCTTCGGGTGGGATTGCTGCGATGACTTCTTTCGAATTAGAGGCAAATTTATGGAGTCGTAAGCCACCCTTCGCGCACAGTTCTTTCGTTTTCTGAATCAAAGAAATCGCATGTTCGGCTGTGTTGACCGACTTTAGGCCGTCGTCGACATAAAAGTTGTCCTTAATAAAGCTTGCCGCCTCGGATCCAAACTCTCTCTCGTGGTCTGTTGCGATTTTCTTAAAGCCGTAATTTGCGCAACCTGGCGAAGATGCTGCGCCGAAAAGGTGTACGGTCATTCTGTACTCCACCGGGTTCTTCGTTATGTCGCCGTCCTCGAACCAAAGAAATCGTAGGAAGTTTCTGTGTGCTTCGATAACCTTGAATTGATGAAACATCGATTCGACGTCGCAAGTAAGCGCAACAGGATCTTGTCTGAACCGGCACAGAACACCTACGAGTTGATTTGTGAGATCGGGCCCTTGTAATAGATGGCGGTTAATGGATTCACCCTTGTAGTCTGCGCTGCAGTCAAAGACGACGCGTATCTTGTCTGGCTTTCGCGGGTGGTATACCCCATGATGTGGAATATACCATGTGCTGCCGTCCTCATTTTCCAGCTCCCTTTCAGGAACTCTCTCAGCATGGTTTTTCTCGATGAGGTCATTCATAAAGCGGCTGTAATCTTTCCGATATTTCTCGTTCTTCTCCAAGCGAATTCGTAGTTTCGACAGTCGGTGTAAGGCAAGCGACTTGTTGTTGGGCATCTTTGGTACTAGCTCACGAAATGGTAGGGGCATAACGTAATGGCCACCTTCTTCTTGATACGCACCTTGATCCATCTTAGATAGGAATTTCTTATCGTCCTGTGACATTGATGGCTCAGAATTTCTTCTTTCGGAAAAGTCCAACTCTAACATTTGGCACAACTGAGCAGGATTAATAACTTCCTTCACAGTTGGCTTAATGGCAAAATAACAAGTCTTCTGCTGTGGCGTGTTGGTGCTTGTGGGGTTACGCGTAGTTACTCGGTGAACGATGGCTACTGAACTTTCATCGTTGTTTTCGGTGGGCTTGGTAACATTGCCGATTATTCCCCAGCCCAAATCAGATCTTTGTGCGTAGGGTTCATTTTGCTGACCGGGAATAACTTCGCGCGGTATTATTGCTTGAGGACAGTTCGAACCAATCAAAAGTCCTACTTCGATATCGTTCTGAGGATGTATCAGATGTGAGGCAATGTCTCTGAGATGGGGCCACTTCTTAGCCATTTCGGGACAGGGGATTTGTTGACGTCTTGCTGGTATTGCGATGCAGGAAAAACTCGTGGGAAGTTGAATAACCTTGCTATGCATAACATCACTGACTTTTAGTCCCTTGATCCTTTGACTGGGTAGCAATTCGTTCTCCGCGTGCATAGTCGACAAGGATAGCTGTGTCTTCGGTCCACTGACGTTAAGGTGGTTTAATGTTTCCTGCGAAACAAAGGTTGTATCAGACTGATCATCCAGCAGCGCGTAGGTAAGTTTCTCTAACTCGGGATTATGCTCGTGACTAATCCACACGGGTACGATCATCGAACTGATTTGATGCTCGTTACCGTCGTTCATAAAACAAGTCTTTGTGCAGTTGGTCGTAGCGGGATTTTCAGGGGATTGGGAATTCTGATTGTTCTCGGGTTTCCTAAGATCTCCATGGAGGGATGTTGGATGCGACTTCTTGCACGTTGTACAAGTTTTTCTCCTTTTGCAGTGTTTAGATATGTGTCCTTGCGTTAAGCAGCCAAAGCAAAGACCCTTTTCTTTCGCGTATTCCTTTCTATCTATTATATCCTTTGCGCAAAACGACTGACACGAGTTCAGTTCATGAGGTCCATTACACAGTATGCAGGTGGTCTGCTTTGCTTCGCCGTTAGGTCTTTCCTTGCTCTGATCTCCTTCTTCTGATCGTGTTGCGAGTGTGTTTCGACTGCGATATTCATCTCGATTCGGACGATTCCTGCGATTCGGTATTTCGTACGGTCGACTCTTCGCTTTCTTAGAGTCGTCTTCCTTAAAACGGCTGATAACTGGATCGCAAGCTATATTGGACTCGGTCACGAGATATTTCACGAACTCGGAGAACGGGGGGAAATTGTGGTTCTTTTCTTTCCAATCGTAGACTCGTCTTCCCCATCTGACCAATGTCCATCTTGGTAACTTAGATGCTAACTTGTGATTTTCTTGATCATCATCCAGGACCTTCAGGCTACTAATCTTTTCCATCGCTTTCTCGCACTGAACTAGAAAGTCCGCGTAATTTCTTAATCCCTGTACGTCATTCGGGGATATTTGCGGCCAAGTGTCGAGCTTCCGTCGAAAGGCAGCTGCAACAGCAAATGAATCACCAAAACGCTTCGACAACATTTCTTTTGCTTTTCGATAGGCATCTTCACCGTCTAAGAGCATGAATCCTTTAATCAGTTCCTTCGCCTCACCTGTGACGTACTTGCCTAGGAAGTGGAGCCTTTCCGCAGGATTTATTGCTCGACCTTCGATCAGTGTCTCGAATGCCTTTAGCCAAATTGGAAATTGGAGGGGATCGCCATTGAAGATTCCAGGTTCGGGCAATGGTAGACGATTTTGATTCTGAACTTCTAATAATTTTGAAATTACGTCAAGTTGAGCTTGAACAAGGCTAGGTTCGTTGAGGACAGGGTTGGTTACAATTTTCTCGATCACGGGAGGTATAGTGTTCTGCTGGTTTGTGGGGATGGATGGCACAGCATTAGGGACAAATTCAGGAGTAGACGGATTTAATGGGCATAACTCTGGCGTTAATTTCGGGTCGTTTGGTGGCGTGGACTCGGCAGCAGTTGTGTTTTCTCGTACAGAGTTATCAGCATTTGGCATGTCCGGTTGGAGCCCTAGAAATCTTGCGAGGCGTTCTTGGGCACAACTTGCCTCATCGCTGTCTACCAAAGGTAGTGGTGCGAACTCTTCTTCGAATTTTTTGCACGCATCAATTCTTGCCTTCTTTTCTGCTAGTTCCTCTGCAATTTGGAATCTCTTCGTGGCGTTCTGTATTTCTTCCTTCACTCTCGTTTCTTCTTTCTGAAGTTGAAGCCTTAACTCGTCAAGGTTTTCTAAAGCCTTTCGATTGGCTTCGTCTAACTCTTCCTTCTTTCCAGCCATATGCATCTTGGCCTTTAAAGTAGCTAATTCTTCTTCTAAGTTGAGTCGACGTTGTCGCGCCGTTGAAGTTGTGCTTGCTGTGGTTAAACGAGAGGACTTACTTCTTGAGGATTTTTTACTTCGTCTGGAAGAAGCAACCGATGACCGATCATCATTAACCATCTTTAATTCGTAAATAACCTCGTTAACTTCCTTGAGAATGGCGTTCGTCTCACGACTTGTGTTCTCAAATTTAGTGAATAAGGTCATTCTTTCTACAGCTGATTCCAAGGTATTTTCAAGTGCATCTTGAGCCGATGTTAGTTCTTTCATGCATTCCGACAAGGCTTGAGACCCAAGTTCGAGTGAGCTGATGTTCCTCTCATTCACGAGTTTATACCTCAAGTCATTCATTTCTTTCCTCCAAATTTTAGAAGCAATGTGAAATTGATCTTGTAAACGCATGACCACGTCGCGATCTGGTGGTAATTTCTGTAAATCTTCCGTTTTGTCGGTATTTTTTGCTCCTTCGACGATTTCAGCATTTTCGCATAAACTTTCGCGACAAATTTCCGTATTTTCGTTACTCATTTCGCTATTACGCAATGTTTACGAATGCGTTCCGATTCGCTTCCGATTATATCCCGACGGCGTCCAAGATGGCGCCGTACGCCTTGTTTATTTCAGAAAACTATCAAGTATCAAAGACAGTTCGCTAGATATATAAAGGTACGTAAACAATCCAATGACTTCAAACCTTCAAACAAGATACAGGAAAGCCTTGAGTTCTTTCTGTAGATGATTTCGTTTTACTGTAGCTCCTGACGTTCGCAATCTGCGTGTATTATACGCAATTGTCAGGATTAATTCGTTTATATTTTGAACTGACAAGTAACTCAACGCAACGTTTCGTTTCTTTTATATTAAACTTGAATCACTTGACGTAAAACGAATTACGTCTACTATAAATACACGCAGGTATGAAATAGAATATCAAAAAATCGCAAGTCTCTAAACGTTAACTGTAAACTCTATGAACGTTCGCATATAATGAATTAGTTTCGCGCCAAAACTGTCCGTGAGAGTCTGGGTTCTAAACTATGAAATGAGCCCACAGTTACATTCCCTATAATTTGTTAACCGCTACAATAACAGAAATACTGCAGTAAGAGACAGAGATTTTCAAAAAATAGTTTTTAAAAAAGGTTTAATTAAAAGAGTTTTAAAAAGCAAAATGTTTAAAAAGTTAGATTTTCAAAAAAGTTTAAAAAATTTAAAACGGTTAAAAAAGTTAGGGTTAGGAGTTAGGGATTACTGGTTAGGAGTTAGGGGATTAGTGGTTAGGGGTTAGTGCCGCGAATTTATTATTATGATAAATTCAAAATGTGGTGCAAATTTATCATAATGAACTTATACTTGCCATAGCAGGGCACTTTTACCTACCCAGGAACAGCTGACAAACATGACTATCCAGTCTGTTACTAGATCAGTTTCATTTTCAATTGGGTCTATCATGTCAATATGAGATCAGTGGATATAGACTTATATAAAAATGAACCCAGTAGACAAATTTGGGTAACGTTGTTTACATCGTTGCTACCCAATTCACAGCTTTGGATAACTCACATGCCTAGTTACTATTATTCTAGTTTACAGAAGCATAGACTGAATAGAACAAAAGTAACTAAACATTAAACTTATGTATTATCACTTTATATTTACTGAGATCGAGGGAAACAGTGTGTTTTGCGGACCAGAGCCACTTATAGATAGTATATAAGTGTTAATGTATGAATAATTCACCGATTATTGTAGTGAACTTAATTTGAAACCAAAACTGGATAAATGGAACTCCGTAAATAAAAAGTTTAAAATATGAACTTTGAAACTTCGCGGTTGACACGCATGCGTATTGCACCCATTTTATTATTGACTGGTCAATAAATGTTTCATTGCGGACCGGTTGCCGAACATGAGGTTTTGTGGACCGGGACGTGACACGGTTTTGACTAATCGGCAAATAGAGAGTTATAAGACTACATAACAATAAGAGTTAGTTACCTTTGTTCTATTCTATGCTTTTGTAATCTAGAACCATAGTAACTAGGCATGTGTGTTATATAAAGTTGTGAATTGGGTATAAACAAACGTTACCCAAATTTGTCTAATCGAGCTAAACTTGGGTCAGTACACGCATTTTCATAAAAATAGCAACCCTTCGGCTAAACAGGATTCCGATTATCATATTGGGCGACATCAAAATCATGGGAGTTTCTGCAAAGTGCATTAAACCGATATTACCTGTAGCACTATTTCATGACCTAAACATCGCACAGAGACACTTATGTAAGTTTTCTACTCACATTGGTCGTTCAGACATGCACCTCCCGCCGTGGGAGCGGCAGATCAAAGTCATTATCAGGAGATTATGGTATTGTGTCAATGTTTTTGACGAAGTTCTTATTATATTACCAATAATATTATTTGATAACATTAAAAGATATCAGGGTCGTAGATACCAGCAGAATCGTTGTAACTGTACTACAGTATGTTTATAGTGAAAGTGTATAATTAGTGCAAGTGTAAGGTAAGTATAAATGTAAAGCAATTCGAATTCAAGAAGTTCTGTACACGATCACTTGTATATATTGTAATTATATTTTCACAAAATTGTATATATTCTTTTGAACAAGCTAAAAAAGTCTACTTATGGGTAATAAATCAGCTTATTTTAACTCTTCAATTACTAGTGTCGCTGATCAGCGAACACGCGAATGTAAACAAACAGCTAAAAATAGACCCAATTTGGAGATTTATAACTTTTCAGAAAATAGCTTGCAGACGAGTTTTATTCCTGATTGGTTAACTTTAGTAGGTATACTTTCAAATTACATCCCTTTTGAACTTCAGATAGGTGCCACTTTTGAGCTATTTTAAGTAAAATATGAGCAATTTTCAGCCTCTCGTCGCCATCTTGAAAACATAGTTTCGTAAAACTATAAAAAAAATCGTATTAAGCAAATAAGGTTGTTCAATCTCCATGTAAACGAGAGTATTAAGGCCCGGTCACACTACACAACGATAACGATACGATAAATTGTAAACACGCGATAATTGGCAAAAAAATTGTGTTAGTGTCCACACAACAACGAAATTGATAAAATTATCGTTAGACGATAACGATAACGATTTTAAAATCGCTCACCTGAGCGATTTTTTTTTCAGTCGGACGATAACGATAAATTTTTGACCAATCAGCGCGCGTATACAAGTTATCGTATCGTTATCGTTGTGTAGTGTGACCTGGGCTTTAGTGTTAATCTTGCATGTGAACAGTAACTGGAGGGGATAAACGCATCACAACGTTTTTAAAATATCAGATGAATTCTTGTAAAATTCCCCTTCATTTCCGGTCTGAAAATATTCTCGCAAGGTCAAATTTTAACATGGCTATAACTCCTATAAAACAGAAAGTTGAAACGTTCTGAAAGAAGCTCGATTAATATTGACCAAAGTCTAGTTCATATGCAAAATATGAGCTAAATCTATTTTTCCTTCCCCAAACCAGTGAGTGGATTTTACTGAGAGACCCTCTTAAGTTGTAAAGTAAATCTAACAGTCAATCGCTTTTGATAAAACCTTGACCCGCCTTGACATTGTTAAAGGGGCCCTACAGTAATTTTTTAGTCAAGTAAGTATTGTTTGCATTTTTAGTGCAGAGTTTCTTTGAAACTGTGCACTATTGTGATGACTGGGAAAATTCACATCAGTCAGTCAGTGATCAATCAGTCAGTGATCAATCAGTCATAGAGTTAACTTTCCGGGGGGTGTATTATGTGTATACGATTTATGTTTGTAGTGATTTATTGTGCTTTGAAGGTTATTTAGGCAATTTAAGTTGTTTTATTTAAATATTCTTTTATTCTTTTGCCAAGTTCACAAAAATTTCGAGGAATCGTTGTCGTTATTGTAAATTTTTGTAAGCAGCGAGACAGTGTTGTTTTCAAATGTATGAACATTTCAGACGTGTCAGTATTATATTGAGAAAATCCTTGAGATACTACGCAATATATAAATTGATGTTATGTACTTATGCATTACGATTTACGGGCATTCAAGTGCCGATATTATTTTGAGGGTATATTGTCATATACATTGTACAGAGCTAGGAAGCAGCGAGACAGTTCAAATGTATATTAAAACATTTCAGACGTATATTATATTGAGAAAATCTTTGAGATACTACGCAATATGAATTGATGTTATGCATTACGGGCATTCAATGAAGTACCGATATTACTTAGTTTGACGGTAAATACATTGTACAGAGTTAGGAAGCAGCGAGACAAGTGTTGTTTCGAAATGTATAAACATTTCAGACGTGTATTATATTGAGAAAATCTTTGAGATACTACGCAATATATAAATTGATGTTATGCACGTAATGCATTCAAGTGTCGATATTAGTTTGACGGTATATTCATTGTACAGAGCTAGGAAGCAGCGAGACAGTGTTGTTTTCAAATGTATAAAAATTTCAGACGTGTATTATATTGAGAAAATCTTTGAGATACTACGCAATATGTAAATTGATGTTATGCACGTATTAAATGCATTCAAGTGCCGATATTAGTTTGACGGTATATTCATTGTGCAGAGCTATAGGAAACAGCGAGACAGTGTTGCTTTCAAACGTATAAACATTTCAAACATAAATATTGAGAAAATCTTGGTTTACGTGTCTGGCACAACGTCAATGGTGCAAACTCGTGTTCAGAGTCACTTCAGACTTCAGTGCAAGTGTGCAACGAGAACTCTACCAGATCTTACGAGAATCTATCTGTATCAAAGCTTGTCAAAACTGCTATAAACACTGCTATAACTGTGAAACCATTGAAATATTGATTACATGCGAAAAGCTGAAAATGAATCATGAACATGACCTTACCTTCGAAATAACTCAAAGGTTAGTGAGCTTGTTATTGTGACACGTCACAACTAGTTTAAAATGCGGAAGCGGATGCAAAACGGAGCGGATCCACGGAACGGATATGGAGATAAAATGCGGAACGGAACGGATTTGATAAATCCTCTTTTTTACGTTTCTGTGTTTTAGATTTATGTGTTTTTTTGTAATGGAATACAACGTCGTAGTGCTTATTACACGCTGGTCATATTCAGCAAATTTTCTCCCAATACCGCAGGCTCGCATTTTCAGCGAAATTGCGGTGAAAAATTGAAAGTTTTGCATTTTGCATAGCCTGAAATGTCAGGCGTTCTCCCCGCTTGAACACGGGGAGAGACGCCTGAAATCTGAGCGCGATAATGCCGTCCGGTGACGTCAAGAGCTTTTCGAATAATGTAAAGTAAAAGTTGATTGGCCAGTAGTCACCTACGATAAATGAACGTTTCTAATTGGTTGTATAATACGTAATTGGATTAAGGCATTTTTGTTTTTAAATGTAAACATGGAGTTGCAATTTGATACTAGTACTTGTAGCTTCGAAGAAAGATTCGAAACAAGTGTAAAGGCTCTTCTGCCACGGCTTGGTTTGGCTGAATTAAAACCAGAACAAAAGTGGGCATTGTTTTATTTGATATCTGGAAAAGATGTGTTTGTAAGCCTTCCAACTGGCTATGGCAAGTCCGTAATCTATATCAGCTTGCACCTTTGATTGTAGAAGAAATGGCACAGTTAGATGATAAAACGCGAACTGCAATTGTACTGGTTATTTCTCCGCTAGTGTCCTTAATGAATGATCAAGTAAAATATCTAAAGCATAAATGCATCATTTATTGGGAAGGAACAAGATTTTGATAATCTGAAGAAGATTTTAAAAGGTGAAATAAACATTGTGTATTCGTCCCCTGAAGCAATGCTTGCAAACGAACAGTGGCGTGGGATGGTCAGTTCTCCTATCTAAATGTAATTGCTGTGGCCGTAGTTGAAGCCCACTGTATCACCCATTGGTGTGTATATTAAAATATACTGTAATTTGTTTTTTCTAACAACGTACGTGCTCTTGCAATTTGTGTTGAAATGTAAACGTCATATTGCAGTATGCCAGTATCTAATACATACATTATTTGTCGACTGACAATATAAAGCATACATATCCAAATGCGTCAAGTTTTAGGATAAGACATTTGGCGGCGAGTTGGGTGTAGAGCCCTACAGTTGGTTCAGCATTTTTTTTTTGGAAGCAACGGTTCAGCATTTTTTTATCCAGAAAAGACACCAGTCGGAAAATTCTGTTGTTATGGCAACATAATTTTTCAACCCTGGTTTACTTCTGGTATTGATCTACATAACAGCTGTGTAAGATTTCACGCTTCGTGTAGCGCTGTAGAGCTCTACAGCAAACCCTACGCTTTTTTGCTATCCTAAAACTTGACGGGTCTACCAAAATCGAATTATCATCAGTCTCTTCGTATATTACTAACTCATGCAATTTTTATACACTGAACTTTTGATTTATTTCGAGATATATATTTCAACTATGCAAAAGCACAAAACATATGATATTCATATTGTTGTAATATATATATTTGTTGTAATTTTTTTAATAACAAATACATGCATTTATATAAGGGCCAAAGTGGTAACTCAGGAAGCATAGCATTCCGGGTATGGTACAACAACATTCAGCAGTTGAGGTCATTGCTTCCCAGTAATACTCCATTTGTTGCCGTGACAGCCACAGCTTTGAGCTATGAAATCAACAAGGGAAAAAATTTGCAATGCATTAAACATGAGAAGTCCTGAATTTATCATGGTTTCTCCTGAAAGGAGTAACATTTCTTATGCTGTTGTGAAAATGTCTAAGTCTGAGTACTTTGACTGGTTATTATGTATGCTTAAATCCAACGGTATACAGTGTGACAGGACTAATTTATTGTCAAACTGTAAATCAATGCAGCACTCTCTTTTCAATCTTCTCTGCAATACTTGGGTCTAAAATCTACATTCATAATGATAAACCAAACCAGAAAGAACGGTTGTTGGAGATGATGCATGCCAGAACACCAGATAGTGTGAAAGAAACCATATTAAATTCAACGGCAGATAGTAGTGGGCATATAAGAGTACTCATTTGTGCAATTGCATTTGGGATGGGGGTTGATGCCAAAGGAGTGAGAAATATAATAAATTTTGGCCCTTGACAGTATGTTTTCCAGTCTTTTTCATCATCTTAATACATTTGTCATAATTGTCAAGCATTGTACTACCAACAAACTGGAACTTACAGACTGTTGAGACTGCCTTCTCTGTCAGATTTCTACCAAGTTTCATGACTTGTTCTTTTAGAACCTTATTGTCATGTTCAAGATCTAGGTCCAATGGGACATTAGATGATCTACCCTTGACAGACCGAGCAAATTTACTCACCGTCATGCCAGCTTCGGTTTGTCTTGTCTGGCATGTTCCGGCTGAACCATTCGATATAGCATCAGATTTCTTTGTAGGAGTACTTTTAAACAGAGGAATGAAGTCGGTATAACATTGCCTGCTCCCAAAAGGGCTTTTCAAACAATATATATATATATATATATATATATATATATACCCACAAACATACATACATACATACAACACAAATTAAAATTTTATAATTATTAGTAATGTCACTTTAAAAATGTTAACTACTTCCTAATAAAATCCATACAGTAAAAAGGTTTATATGCTAATTTAAACAAGCCCAAATTGTCTAAAACTATTAACTACTTTCTAAAAATCCATGCAATAAATGACATTTATATTCTAATTTAAACCAATTAATTCGTATCACACTGATGGTCAGGGAGAGACGAACCAACGGGGTCTGGATTTTAATTTTTAACAAGATCTCGTATCGCCTCTTGCAGGTTTTCCTCAACAGTTTTCTTTCTACGGAGTTTCCTTAATAATAAACACCCCGAGCATATACGTGTGTTATCATCTATTCGAGGACTGATAGGCAGTTTTCTTATTTCCTGTTCTATTGGGAACGAAGAACGACCACGTACGTTGATTCTCGATTTGCTTGAACTAAGATTGGTTAAGCAGAGAAAGCATAACACCTCATCCATATGTATAATTCTACGCACTGGCGGTTCCTATTTTGCCGCCATTTTGTTTAATAAAATTTATTCCAAAATAATTATTCGAAAAGCTCTTGACGTCACCGGACGGCATTATCGCGCTCAGATTTCAGGCGTCTCTCCCCGTGTACAAGCGGGGAGAACGCCTGACATTTCAGGCTACATTTTGCACAGAACTGGCCACTTTCTGTAAGATGTCCGCTGACAATACAAGCCCGCACAAGTGGGAGTACTTTTGCTAAATTGGACCAACGTGTTATTCAACATATCTTATACAGCTATTTCAATTAAAGTTGTGACTGGGAAAATAGTCAAATGTACAATATGGGCGCTAAAACGATGATGGCATTGGCAATAATCATAGATTTAAGTACTATTTAAAAACGCGTAGGAGTGTTTTATCACATATAAAACACGACAGGTAGCGGAGTGTTTATATGTGATAAAACACGACTACAAGTGCTTTAATTAAATAGCTTCAAAAACGACTCATCTTATACGAGTTCATTGGCGAAGTAATTTTTAAAATAAACTTTGTCTAAACCGAGAAAATCAAAGCTAAAGTTTATGTAAATTACGTGATTTTTTATCACATAAAACCACGACACGCTTATGATTTTTCTTTGTGTTTTGCTCCTGAATTATTAATGAGTTTTTGAAATAAGTTTAGCATATCAGTAGCTTTGTGGGGATACTTGGCGACAGCTTCAATACATTGTGTCAGTTCCACGAAGCACGACGTTTCTGATGTGTTAGGCTTGTTTTAAACGTCGGGTTACTCGTGTGCCGAACGCATTAAAAACAATAGATAATGAGATGAAATGCCTATGATAACTGTTTATTTCGTAGTGTAACCCATGTGACGACATGTAATTAAGGCTATAAGCCACGCTTGAAAAGCTATTCAATTAATAAGCATGCCTTGTAGCGTTTGTCTTTGAAACTCTGCACTATCCTTGGATCCCTAGTTGTTATTGTCGCTACTTGACATGCGCATCACGGCATGCATGCGTCTTCCGGTGTGCGGAAGTACTCATATTCATGGATACTGCATGTAAGATACAGCCAAACGAATCTCCGTGGAGTCCCCTACTTAAGGTGGCTTTTCGACTATAAAATGACTATAGGGTCCCTTAACTCCCTTTAACTTGTGATTCTAGTAGACAGTGCTGAGAACTTTTTAACACAGAAGTTTGAGAGCTTGGTGAACAAGAGTAAAAGAAACAAAGCTGATAGCAAGAATGGTACTGATGGAGTGATTGTTAGCGATGGCGATACAGCACATCCTGCTGTACTGGAGGTATGTAAATGTTCCTGCTCTGTTGATCTAGAGGGCTTGAAGCTTGAAATAACAATTTTAGAATCGCGATTATTTGCCGCAATTTCCAAAAATGAGCTTGAGTCAGATGTTGATCTGCTCAGAGTTAAACAGAAAGAATCGGAAGCCGCTATAAGACGCCAAGACGATGTGATTTGTACTCTTAACGAAGAGAATCAATTCCTTAAAGCAAGGCTGTTGGCTCTTGAAGAGTCGTTTCTCAAGATAACTTATAATGTCAATAAAGACAAAGAACCTGGCTCATCAGTTTACAAAGCTAAAAGTATTGACAAAGCGGCCGCTTTTCATGCCAGTGAACAATCTAACAAAAGTAACCTCAGCTCAATTAACACTGAATTACTTAATACCTCTCATGACAATAGTCTTGCTCGGCATAATAACAACGGACAATGCAATGCCGATGATTTGAATAATAATCAAATTGACCTTGCAAATGATGATGCTGTGTTTTCCTCAAAACAGCAGAATGAAAATAATACACACAAAGGCATAAATTCGAACTTGCAATCCGAATCGCAGCAGTCAACCAACATAGAAGGGAATAAACTTAGATATGATCTGTCCCCAAAAACCTCTCATGACAATAGCCGTATTAGTTACGATCCATCTCTAAAAACCTCTCATGACAATAGCCTTATTCGGCATAATGACAACAGCCAATGCAATGCCGACGATTTGAAGAATAATCACATTGACCTTACAAATGATGATGCCGTGCTTTTCCCAAAACAGCAGAATAAAAATAATAAACACAAAGGCTTAAATTCGAACTTGAAATCGGTATCGCAGCAGTCAATTAACAGCGAAAGGGAAAAACCCAAATACAATCCGTCTCTAAAAACCTCTGTCCCGTGCCCTTTTCTCATACGCCGTGGTAGATGTTTTAAAGGCGATCGATGCGACTTTAAACACCCAAAACCATCTGAAACACGGAAGTGCAATATACCATGTCCTTTTCTGCATAAAAGAGGGTACTGTCTGAAGAAAGAGATGTGTGATTTTTCCCACGACAAATTGATACGTAACTCATCCCCCATGCCCTATCCAGGCAATTATGCGTCTCCTGATTTTTTATCACACCGATTCACCAACCCATTTCCGCCGTACCAGAATTATTATTACCGAGAACCTTGGAGAAATCTCCGCCCACTGAATCCTTTAATGGAAATTCCAACCCCTATATGGTCACAATATCCAAATCCCTATTCTCCAGCCATACAGCCCCCAATGAGTTACCCAAATCAGTACCCTTCACCCCTGATGACAAATTACACAAGACCGCCCAGGCGTTGACAGGTGATTACGATTCATCCAAGTTTGTTTGTCCCTTCCTTAACAATGGTACCCATAAGATACCCGATACCGAACTAAATAAGATACCCGTCAGAATTACTCCACGCACAAGACAGCACAGTTATATAAAATCTCTTAGGCATTGCAGCACTTTGAGACCTATACAAGTGAATAAAACTGCCCCGAGTCAACCACGCTTAATTCCATGTTGCTCAGTGTTGAACGCCAGATCTATTGCAAAACCTGATGCTTTTCCTGCTTTGTGCGCAGACATTAAGTGCAATAACATAGATGTTTGTTGTATAACCGAAACATGGCTCAAACCGACTATACCTAGCTCCCTCGTTTGTCCTCCCAATTTTTCCATCATTAGAAAGGATAGAACAAACTGTGGAGGAGGAGGTGTCGCGATCTTATGCAGGAATGATTGGAGAATGCAGCTACTACCTGATTTGGATAATCCATTCGAATGTT